>JANDJT010000167.1:16046622-16066692 GCA_024331685.1 Stegophilus panzeri
AAGGTTAAACAATAAAGACAATTTTTCACAGCCTTCTTTGCTCATATTTCCCAAGGGTGCCAATATTAATGGAGGGCGCTGTATATTACGTAGGGGCAAAATAAACAAACTGAGAGCAAGGAACTGCTACAATATATGGCAACAAAGTTATAGACACCTGACACATATATCACCCACATGTGCTTTTTGAACATCCTATTCCAGGTGTAGTCCCCTTTTGGTGCTATAATATTCTCCGGTCTTCTGGGAAGGCTTTCCATTAGATTTTAGAGCGTGACTGTGGGAATCTGCGCTCATTCAGCCACAAGAGCATCAATGATGTTGGGCGAGAAGGACTGGCGAGCATTCGGTATTCCAGTTCATCCCAAAGGTGTTCAGCAGGGTTGAGGTCAGGGCTCTGTGCAGGACATTCGAGTCCTTCCACTCCAACATCAGCAAACCATGTCTTCATGGAGCTCGTTTTATGCACAGGGGCATTGTCATGCTGGAACAGGTTTGGGCCTCTTAGTTCCAGTGAAGTGAAATTGTAATGCTACAGCATATAAAGCCATCCTATACAACTGTGTGCTTCCAATTTTGTGGGAACAGTATGGGGAAGAATCACATATGGGTGTGATGGTCTGGTGACACAAACCTTTGGCCATATAGTGTAGTGTATAAGTGTAAAAGTCAGTTTTAACACTCACACTCTTGAAAACTCTACATCAATACTCATTCTTCCTTTCTCTCACTCTCTCTCTCTCTCTCTCTCTCATTATTATCAGCTGAGGAGGAACAGAAAATAGCTCCGGTCATATGACACAGTACAGCAGCACTCCACTGGCTCAGCTCTTTCTCCAAGTCAATATTTCATATTGTCTACATGCCATGTTTATCCCAGTGTCCATATGGTGTTTGGTGGCTATTCAACATCCAAACACCATATCAGTAAGCTGTTATTTCATCTGTGTTTGGCCTTTGTGTCTCTATCACACACACACACACACACACACACGATGAAAACAAATCCCAGTGGATAATACAGACCTGACATAATACAGCGTACAAACATTTAACTCTTTAATTTTTTTTGTGCACAGTTCTTCACAGTACAGGTTATCCCACACTCCTGCTTTCCTTTCTTGCTTTTCTCTCTTCATTCACAAATTCACTGGTGACATCAACAATTTATCAAGGTTACTATGGCGATGGTCTCCATCCAACTGGAGCACAAGTTGCTTTCATATGACTGAGGATGGAGGGAGAGAGAGAGAGACAGAGAGAGAGAGAGAGAGAGAGAGACAGAGAGAGAGAGAACCAGCTAACTATGATATGTGCTTTTGCACATACGCATCATTCGTCCGTAATTCATCTGGTGGGAAAATCTGTCGTGTCTTGAATGTCACTTAAGAAACAGTTCAACTGGCACGTCATTGGTGTGAATTCACTTGTAAGAGACGCTATTCATGTTTATAGATTCAGTTTGTAATGTTTGAAAGCATTCCCAGTCTGGTCATAATTCCTTATAAAAACTGTAAGATACAATATTCCCATGCATAGGAAGAGGGTACATTCTTTATTTAGCTTTCATGTGCATTTCTCCAGCCTGGAAATCAGCTGCATTCACATCCAAAGCTCTTTCGCTCGATCACTTTTACATAAAAAAAAGTGTAGTTTTCAATTGTCAGGGAGCATAAGGCTTTTCGGTGTTCTTGTGATTTACGTTACAGTCAGTAGAGGGATCTAAACGTTACAAAGCGCACCTTTAATCATAAATATGATTTTCTCTTTCTATGACAAAACACAAAATGTCAAGATTGGAAATTTCGGGTGTGAAGCATAGACGCATTTTTGACATTTCTTAAAGTGGACTTCATAAATATTTGCCTTTATTCATTTATTTATGCAAAAAGACTAAAAAAAAAATGAAATCAACATTTTAAAAATAATAAGTGTTAACACACAGCGTATCTTTCACACTGCTCCAGTATCATCAGCACAGACAGGATAAAAAGAGGAAATGGTGATACAGTTACATGCAAATGTTTATGCACTCCCCTGGAAAATGACATCATTTGTTAAAAAAAGCATATAAAGTAATTGTGCATTAAGATATTTATATAAATAGTTTGTTGTAGTGTTTCTGTTTACTTCTTTTCACCTAAAAAAAAAAAAAAAAGATACCAGTAAAATATGTAACTTGGTGAGGGGTGCCCAGACTTTTGCATACAACTAGAGTTTTGTAAAACACCACGCTTGGGTTCATGGGACTTCGGCATGAATGGACGTCTACTGTAAATGTTCACTAGGTGTGTAATGAGAGATAAGATCAGAATTTGGATAATGATTCCAGTGAAAATGATGTGTAGAGTATGTCAATAGATGAAAAAAAAAAAAAATTATATATACACACACACACACACACACACATATACATATATATATATATATTTACACACACACACACAATAAATTAACTCATATGCATTATAGTATACAATCACCTTCCTAAAATGTGTTTCATATATTACACATTTTATTGTAAATATATTTACCTAAATGATAATATGTGAAACGCATAGAACTGCTCATGATATGATTATGATCCATATATTTCCCCCTGATCGTGATCATGAACTGCTGTAATAATGTATATATTGTAAAACACAGTATAATTACAATACGCTGTCAATACATGTGAGCATTAAGACACAATTATTTATTTTATTTCTGCTATATTAAATATACTTTCCTGTCTATTACAACCACATGACAAAAAGCAAACCTTGACAGAAATACTGGTCATATGTTTTATCGTGCAAAAGAAACAGGAAGCGTGTTTCAACTCTAAATCTGTCAAAAGAAAGGTCAGTCTTCATCATACAGTAAGTCTTCACGTCAGCGTGTAGTTAATGTTTTTAACATACTTGTGAACGCTCGCTCGGTTTTTCCTCACGTTTCGTGACGTGTATGACCTCACCGCTCCTTTTTATTTCATCTCTCAGACGGCAGACCTTTTGTCTAATTTTGGATGAAACTGCAATGTCAATACCGATTCTCAGCTGAAAATACTTTTCTGTCTAGACTTGAGAATAATCTCTCACTGAGAAAACGAGCCCTCGCGTCTTGGGTCAGTGGGAGATCCATGGATAGTTTAAACTCCACACGAAAAAGCCTGTATCGCACACATTTCCAGAACATTTTAGATATAATAAATGGTATTTTCGAATATGTTCATAGTTACACTTAAATTATACATGCAACAAAAACGTACCTACTGAGAATGTTGCACTGTTATAGACTGATTACAGAAGTACATCTTATTATATGAATGCATAACAATGTGAATCAACTTCCATTTTGCTTCGTCACTTAAGAAAATACATGAACCTATCTCGACAGTTGGAGATTTTCTGTCAGGAAATACATGTCAGTTGGAACGTCAGGTTTTCCAATAGGACTGTTCTTTCTACTAGAGATAGTACCTGCATACAGTACTGTACACGAGTTCTCCTGATATTTTAATGCGTAACTAATCTTAACCCTACAAAATCTGCACTATCCTGATAACGTAAGGTCATTCCACACATACTGATACAAACAATAATCAAAATCTTACTGGAAAACCAACAGTTCAATCAAGACACACTGCAAAAAGTCATCTTAGCCAGTCAAAGTAGCTTTAATATAGTCAAATTTATGTAGTATTTCTTATTATAAGATTCCAATAAACCAAATATAAGATCATTAAAGACGTCTGGACATTATTACTCATTTCAAGCTCGTCGCTTTCTTGTTCTATTGGCCGATAATTTGGCTTCTTTCTAGAAATAAATGTTTAAAACAAGCAAAAATATCTGAAAAAGTCTATTTCAAGCTTGAAATGAGTACAAATGGCTTGAAATAGGTTTAATAATCTTATATTTGATTTATTGTAATCTTATAACAGGAAATACTAGATAGATTTGACTCTATTCAAAGTATTTCCACTAGCTAAGATGTCATTTTTTTGTAGTACAAAGGCCTTTCTTATTTCTTGGTAACACAACAAGCTGCGTTTTTTTGTCTTGTTAAGTTCATGAGAGAGGAAAAAAAACGAGGAACTTGTCTTACGGCGTTTTGGCAACAATACATGCGACTATAAATAGTTCAAAGTATGACGTGTCGTTCATAGCCAAATTAAAAATTCTAATGGCTGACAAACCGCTGAGGTATAAGAGGAATAAAACATCTGGAGACATGCTTTTATCGGAAAATAATCAACTTCGGATGGTAAAAGTAACTCTGCTTCAAGTCCTGTCACATGACACCACCCCGTCGTCGATTGTTCTCCTATAACAGCACACCCTAAGTGTTTTAGTCCATACTTATTATAAAATGGGACCAGCATTGAGTAACAAATTGAACCGAGTCTAAGTAGGTTATTCTATAAAATTTCTACAAAACATTATGTTCTGAAATTTTAGTAGTGGTTTGCGTCACAAAATCCATAGAAGATTGCTCACACAATACTATAGAAATGTTGTTTTTTTTTGCAGTCACATTGAAATGTTATGTATAAATGTTCTCACAAAACCCAGATGGAATCCATCAAGCAATTTCTCCTATGACTGAAATGTTCAAAAACATTATTTCCCCTCTCGATGCTACTTACAACCTCGATGTTTTTCTGTCCTCTTGTAATCCTATGTCGCAAATCTGCTCAGCAGTCTGTCACAGAGTTTAAGGCACTGAGAGCTTCCTGTTGCTTTCAGACCTAATAATGGCTTAGGAAGTTGTACCATGCTCTTTGGTCTCTGAGAAAATGTTTTAGTAGTTTTTAGTAAGTCCATAAGAATCTACTCATTAATAGTTATACATAAGAACTGTCGAATTCTCGATTCTAATTGGTCAAAAGGTGCTGATTAATTTTCTATAACAGCAGCTCTGATAGTAGTGCAGCTGCAAATCACATTTATTTGAATGCGCTAGGCCCGACGTTATCGTTTCTATAGTAACTAATTCACAGGTGAATAGTTTTTTTAAAGACGGATTTTATTTAACGTTTATGGAAGTGTCAGCGCTTTGTAAGAGTTCAAAGATAAACGTGTTGCTTTATGTTCTCTGCTCTCGAAAGTCTGTAGCACAGAGGACTTTGCACTTTGTGGTTTATCAGTAACCTGACAAGTTGAGTTTTTGTCTTATTACCTGAGAGAGAGAGAGAGAGAGAGAGAGAGAGAGAGAGGCAGGCTAGTGAGGGAACGACTGTTTATAGTTGTTGTAACTACAAATGGATTTTTTTTTTTACGTGTAATTGTAACTGCTGTCGTAAAAGAGAAATAAAACGCTTTGGGACAAGTTATTATAGAAAATTTTTTTTAAATTTAAAATAAACTCTGTGGGGCTTAACGGTAACTTTGCGTCATTGATTATTTTCCTATAACAGCACACCCATCATGGTGTATTGCTTATGAAAAGCCCAACACATTCCTGCACGAGAATTACTGCATAAACATATTAGAGTCAGAGGTCTTACTGTATGCTTTGGTTATTTCTTTGGTCCGTTTAGATTTTTCTAGTTTAGTAGTAATACGGCAGCCTCATTAAAGTATATTAAAAGGTTCTGGTTAATCTTTGTTAAAAACAATGATAATACTAATAATAATAATAATAATAATAATAATTATTATTATTATTATTATTATTATTAAAAACCCTAACACAGTGCACATATTTTAGTAAACTGCCAAGTAACTACTGAACATATCCAGCAGTCAGCATTGTGCAGCACAGTGTTCTTATCCGATATAAAAGCACACGGTCTGATGCTGTATGTGAAGTCTACTCAGTCACCCAACTCGTCTTCATCAGGTCCTGTTTCAGCAATGAGACGCTCCGTCTCTCCGTCCTCAGTCTCCACCGAGTAGAACTTTGAGGGAACGATGGACTCGGAAGGACGGTGACAGCTGAGGACGGCGGCCATGAAGGAGAAGCAGAGAGCCAGTATCTCGATATAAAAGCTTTCTCCAGGCGAGGTGCTCAGTCCGCTGGGTGGAGCCGAGGCCGTGCTCCAAACCCAGTTCACTCTCCCTTTCTGCACGTTCTGCTGGACCACCCAGAGACACGTCCCACTCACGGCCAGGACCGCCACACACATCATGGCTAGAAACAGACGTAAGACACGTGAGTATAGTACGTGAACAACCTGGAGTTAATGAGAAGTGTTATAGAAACAGCAATAGACCCAGTACACACCAAGACAGATGTGTTTTATTTGTATACACCCTGACCAGACAGAATACTCATTTCTGATTGACTGGCAGGATTAAAGCCACAAATCTAATCACAGTCTAATCACAATGGGCCTTACACAACAATGTGTATAAATGACAGTTTAGTTTCAGCTTATTTATTCCCAACATAAAATAAAGCAAGATGCCGCTCGAGGGTGTGTGTTAAGAGTGATTTATCAGGACCCTTAACCATTATAAAATCCCTATAGGGTTAGGGTTAGACCCTCAAGTGATTTATTGCTTTTATAAAACAGCACAAAAATACAGTAATTTGAAAAAATCCAATTAAATAATGAAATGAATGATTAGTTTGTTTGTTTCTTTTAATTTGCGCTGCAATTTGCAGATTGTTGTGCGCTTTTTTTTTTTGCGGAAAAACTACTTGAATCGGCGAAACGCTCGTTCACAGCAATGTTCGTTGGTAAATGAGACCTCCTAGCTGTACTCGTCTTCGACGCACGTGAATCGAAGAGGGCTTTGGCTGAACGCGCGTCGTGACGACGTCAGACGACGAGTCTCGGCACGAATCTACGGAAAATCTGCTGTTATTTTGAAAAAATTGCGAGCTCCTTTGAATATTGCGGCGTTTCCTTGATTTTGTGTTCGTTTCTGCGATCGCAAACTCTTGAAGTCCTGGAGGGATGGAATGTAGTCTGTTAACACAAAGCTGTATGGCATTCAGTGGATGGGAAAATTGACTGTAATGTAATGGTTTTATTGCTTTAAATCCTGGGATCTTTGCAATATAATCCCATGAGCAGCCATCTCTGACCGAAGATCACATGATTATGAGCTACACATAACAGCCAACCCGTTTCCTAACCCACCCTAAAACACTGCAGATGTTCATTATGATTTGATTGTAAAAATGACCCACTGTTATTTACCAAAGTGAAAAAGAAACCGAACTGTTGCTACGTTGAAGACTTCTGTAAGGCGAATGTTTATTTAATATTTATGGAAGGAGACTCCGGTGTCTGCGCTTTAGTACTGGGGACTTTGTGCTTCTCCAGTTTATCACTAACCTGACATGCTGCATTTTTGTCGTTTCAACTTCCAAGAGACACAGAAAGAGGAAGAGAAACTGCTGTGGTATGAGAGAAATTAAACACACCCTGTCCTTGGAAAATAAATGAACTCTGGGATGGTAACAGACTTAATCGTTGATAATCGTTGATTATTTACCCATAACTGCACGTCCTGAACTGTTTCATTCCTCACAGCTCTGCATGAGAACTGCATTAAGGTTTGATTGGTCTATTTAGCATTTTCTACTTTTGTACTATTTCTATTCTTGGACGCGGTGTGCAAGTCAGCATAGTACTGCATGTTTGTTGAGGATATCGATCCATCATCATTAAGGCAGAATGCGTGCCTTAAAGACATAACAGACTAATGACTGACGCCGTGTCCCAACCGTTTAATCCAGATGCTTCTCATAAAAGCCTGCAGCTTCCAAAAACAGTTCAAATAAGCACCTGTGGAGATGTGAAGTGACATGACCAGCCTGGGGCGAGTGAACCTGATACCGAGGAAGTCCACTAAGAAGGAGGAGCTGGAGAGCAGAACGGCGCTGTAGCACAGAGCAACGAGCGTGTAGAGCAAATCCATGCCTAGTCCATGCATTCCACCCAAAGGTGCTGTAACAACAATAACAACAACAACAACAACAACATCAAAATAATGATCTCTCATTACATCAAACTGGAACTGATTCAGTTTTCCACTTTTGGAAAAAAGTGATAGATCTATCTATCTATCTATCTATCTATCCCATACGTATATCCTAACATCTGTATGTATAATCTGTATGTACGTGCTTTGACCAACTTTGTTTCAATTCATTTCAAGTCATATATCATTTGTACAGTAATTTTAACAAGGCCATAAAGCAGCTTTACAGAAATCCGGATGTAGATTTAGATCCCTAACGAGCAAGCCAGAGATGACAAAAAAAAAACTCCCTGAGATGAAATGAGGAAGAAAACCAGACTCACAATTTTACCCATCCTCTTCTGACTGACCTGGATAAGAGATGTTTTATGCTAGATCTGTATGCTATAAAGTAAAACAGTACTAAATGTGTTGAAAGGATGTGTAGTACGAGCGTATTGTGAATAGGAGTCACGGGAAACTCTTTGATAAAAGTAAAACTATGGAGGGAAAAAAAAAAAAAAAAATGGCCACCTTCAGCTATATTGTAAAGTCCTAAACATCAGGAAATGACATCACTAAAGAACTGGATGCTGTTTGAGACAGATATTTATACAAAACGTTTTCCGTTACTCTAAGATAGCATTTCAACATCTCAACATCTGTTCACTAAATATATTCATTACAAATGTTCCAAATTCATATTTTGTGCCAAAACGAATATGACACTAATCACACCAAAGTGAAGTGAAGTGAAGTGAAGTGTGTGGTACCGGTATTGGAGAGGTTCTGTGCAGCGTGTAATGTAAAAGCCACTCCGTAAATGAGCTGATTCGTGCCTGTCGTGTTCTGCACTTGGATCCAGTTCGGGTCGGCGATGGCGGTGCAGAGGGACACCAGCGTGAAGCACTGACACACAGCAGCCGGGGATAAACTCAGCGTCAGCGGCATGGCTACAGGGAAAAAAGACAAATTTTTTTTTTTTTTTTTTTTAATAAATCCTAATCAGTGTGATTACCACGGACAAGAATGTAACGCCTGTTTACTCAATACTTTCTTTTAAGACCAATCTTACTTGGTACTCAGTAAGTGAGTGGTGTTGAAAAAATGCACACTAAAGTTTCGCAACACTTCAGTAAGACCGACAGGAGAAATTCACGGAACAGCAGCAGATAATTATTGCTGCAGAAGACATTTCATTCATACTTCAGCACTCCTCGAATGTGCATTTACTTGCCAGGAGATTAATCTGCACAGGACGGGTTGTACAGTACAGAATAGCTTGTTATTTCAAGGTTGTAGGTTGTTATTTTAATCTTAAGTGAAAATATGTCTCATTATTAGTTAACAATTCACCATTTCAAGAAGTTATGTCATTAGTTTGACATAACAAGATAGGTTGTTATTTTGTTATGACTTCCAGACTCATCATGTCTACTTGATATCTTGATATTTCGAGGTATTACCTCATTATTCTGACGTAATAATAATAATAATCTCGTCTTAGATGTAGCGTCACTGGAATTCTACTGGAATGATTGGTAATTCACTCAAATTCATTTTGCATTTTGCTTATATTCTTATGTTTTCTACAACTTCCTTGCATTAACGTATTTCAACCAAAGTGGTCTCCGAATCCCAGTGGCAACACATCCATAGGGGCAGGTTAAGCAGCGCTCCACCATATACTCTATATCAGCTGTTTAATAAATGTTAATCTTCATACAGTCATTATTCACAACTCCATACATTTTAAATTCTGGTAAAAATACCTTTGAGCGAACAGCATTTAAAAAAAACAAAAAAAAACTGCTATCTGATCGACATTAGCCGATGTTCAGGTGATTTGCTCAGCTTTCTAGATGTTGAAGCATCGTATTTAGCTTCTATACAGTTATTTCACCTAGTGGTCAAAAATGGGAACTGCAACAAGCACTAATTGCTCATTGGGGCAAGAATCACACTGCCCCATACTCAGGGGAGAAGGACAAGCTTGCCAAATTGAGCTAGTTAAAAAAAAATACTCTGTGGCCACCAAGATCTTGTTTTATAGCAAATATTCCTAACACATTTCAATAAACAAAGGAAAAGTGTAAGTGCAGACAGGGTATTTATGATGTACAGAACCATTTCTATTGTAAGATATATTGCAAAGACTGGAAAAGGGAAAGGTGTGGGGTTTAGGTGTGGATAATGTCCCTTATTTCCCATAGAACGGCTAGTTTCAGGTCTTTCGAGGAAGGGAAACACACCTGCTGCTCAAAACAAAGGTTAAATAAAGCTCAAAACAAGCTGCTAGGGTGTACGCTGGACGAAATAAGATTATAGGGTTACTCACTAGATTGACTAAATTCACTATAAGTCAAATGTCACAGTCTCTCAACTTCAATTTGTCTGGGGCTTATAATGTCATTATTAATGTCGTCCCGCACCCCAAAATCATTCAAATTCTTCAATATAGTTCCATAATGCTGCTTTAATCCATTATATTGTATAAAACTGGTATTCTCTCTCAGGGTTAAGTAGACAGACACATTTATTTTTGTCCTTACACGACAGCAAATGCCCTGACGTGCATGCTTTGGACATTAAAATGTATCAAATATCCACACGCGTGCTAATTTTAAATACGAGTACGTAGTACTGTGATGGGAGTGGTGAGTATTTACTGTGGAAATAGGTCTGTATAATGTTCGGTGTTCGTATATTGATCTCTTAAAGAAAAGACCTGTATTTTCATACTTCACTTTGTCTGATATACATTCAGATGCGTTTTCAGTAGAGATGGCACAGATCCGACACTTAGTAAATATATTGGGCCGGCACCAGCAAAAAAATAAATAATAATAATAATAATAATAACAATAATAAATGAATAAATAAGAATTTTTAAAAGGTGTATGGGATAGCAGAGAAAACATATTGACTGGCTGTCACATGTTTGGCTGATTAGATATCTGCATGTATAACAAGTGTTCCTAATAAAGTGGATGCTGAATGTATATCTTTATCCATCCATCCATCCATCCATCCATTTTCTGTACCGCTTATCCTTACTGGGTCGCAGGGAACCTGGGGGTGTATTACAGAAAGATTCTAACTTTAGAATCCTATCTTATCTGTTTGGTAACCATGGCAATTTCACTTAGGACCTCATTTAGGACAAAAGCTATTACAGAATAACATTTCCTAAGCACATTATCTTATCTTAACTACAGATAAAGATAAAGACAGAAAAAGGATATTACAGAAACATCCTAACATGACAAAAAAATCCTTAAAAGTGCCTTAACTTTGAGACAACCTCACTGGTGTCCTAACTTAAAACTTATTTGAAAGCCAACGATAGTAGTCATGTTACAACAGCCACGCTCGAGAATGGCGTTACATTTATTTATGATACAAGACGAAGAACTGCGATGTTTGACAGTGGAAAGACTTTTGGAGGACCCAGATGATGTGCTGTGCTTTGAAAACAACGGGATAACACTGATAAATAGTTACAGACTTCCATGAAATACGATGACGCAGTTAGCACAAGAAGTGCGACCAACATTACGGAAGCCAACGAAGCGTCACGGAGCGTTACCATTGATAGTGCAAGTGACTGGACGATTCGACATACTCGAAAGTTTACTTCACAGTTGTTGGTTGTAGTTGGTTGCTTGGTAACGGACCTGAGAGCTGATTATCGAACTCAATGGAGCAGCTGAAGACTTCTTAACTAGATTTTGTTAAGAATCCTAAATCGAGTGAAGATTTGCTTCTTGTAATACGAAATTGGGAAAAATCCTAATTTAACTTATCAGATCTTAATTTAAGACTTAAGAACGTTTCTGTAGTACGCCCCCTGGAGCCTATCCCAGGGAGCATGGGGCACAAGGCGGGGTACACCCTGGATGGGGTCCCAATCCATCGCAGGGTACAATCACACACACACACACTCACACACCCGTTCATGCACTACGGACACTTTTGGACATGCCAATCAGCCTACCGTGCATGTCTTTGGACTGACAGAGGAAACCGGAGCACCCGGAGGAAACCCCCACAGCACGGGAAGAACGTGCGAACTCCGCACACACAGGGCCACGGCGGGATTCGAACCCTCGACCATGGATATTTTATACTCTTGGCCACACCCGTAGACAGTATACAATAACAACATATAATAAATATTAAGTGTTGTAATGTCTTATTCTATTGGTTTTGCTTTCAGACAATAGGCTGCTGTTCTGGACAGGCCAAGAATGAACCACAGCTCAAAGGTTTGAGCCAGAGAAAGTTGTTTTAACCAAAAATGTAGATGTTTTTTTTTTTTGTGTGTGTGTGTGTGTGTGTGTTAATTATTTACTGTCTTCATCATCATCATCATCATCACATGTTAACATGGAGACAGTGTAACACGCTGAAAGCCACTGCTACAAATGAAATCATCCAGTTATAGATCACAAGGTTTTCATTTAAAACTGCTACATGGATTTAGACTCTTGGAAAAGATCGTGCTTCTGAATCCACCATGAAGATCCAGTGGATTTAATCATGCTTTTAAACGCAGCAGGAAGACAGATTAAATTCCATCTAAAGACAAATAGAAATCCCGTGACAGTGCACATTGACTATTCCAGGGTTTTCATTCATTTTCATAATAATAATAATAATAATAATAATAATAATAATAATAAAAGAATACAACAGAATTGATCCTAGAAACTCACTCACCTGCACAATTTTATCTCCTTTTTTCCCACATCACCAGATAGACCTATATTTAATGAGGAAAATCAACTATCTGGCAGCTTGATGTTTACAATGAAAACATTTTAATCTCCCGGATGTCCGGATGTAGCTCGAGGCATAGGACATAACGCAAAACACAAACACTGGAATAAAAATACATTTAAAAAATAAAATATTAATAAAATAAAATAAATAAACCTGTTTTTTACTTCTCGAGCAGAAGCGAAACAAAACTGGAGTCCTCTCTAGCGACACAATGAGGCTTAATCCTCAATCACACTCTATTGGATATTAAGTGCACTACATAGGTTGTATTGTCTATCCCTGGGTACTGGGTTTGTATAGTGAGTAAGAGGGCGTTTGGAGCTTAACCTTGTTGCGTAAGATTACGTTAAATACATGGATTAAAGATAACAGCGACCCCGTCTGGCCGACCTAAGAAACAACAACCGAGAATAAATAAATAAATAAATAAATAATGAGTGAAATCAGCTGACTGGTTGATTCATTTCCGTTACTGCGTACACAATGTTGTTGGATGTACAAACTACACAAAACATGTTTATTAGCTCATATTTTTACGTTATTATTATGATTATTGTTGTTGTTGTTAAATATTACTATTTATTAAGTATATCATTATTTATTGAATACTGTCATTACTATATATTCAACTCAATTCCATTCTATTTTTATTCACAAAGCAGCTTTACAGAAATATATACATTTAGGATATAAATTTTACGTTGATTCTTTTATAAGTTGATCCCTAATGAGTAAAGCAGTGGTGACGGTGGCAAGGAAATACTCCCCGAAAAGACATGAAGAAACCTATCCTCTACTCCACTGTAATATAAATTCCTGAGGTTTTGCAATATCAAATTGTTTTGGCAACTGAGGAATTAACTGGCGTTATTTTATTTTTTAAAGCGCACAATTAGGCTTCAATTATTGATACAGCCAAAGTTTTATTAGAGCTCCTCACTAAAAACATCCTGTTCTGGATCTAGCCCCTCTTTGCTCTTATAATAACCTCCATTCTTCTGTGTTTCACTGTCCAATAAGACAATCCCAGTCATTTCTACACCTCCTGGGTGACTTCTTATACTGGATAAAAGCTGTAAAGGTTAATTTCAGACACCTTGTATTTTACTGGAAATTAAATCATGCTTTTTAAAAAAAAGGTTTATTATTGTTGTTATTATTCATAAACACACGCACGCACACACAACATTCACACATTAGAAATAACAATATAAATAATAAAAACTTTCAGATAGTTCCTCTTGTTAAATTTACTCCTTGTCTTAGAGACATTAAATCTAAGAATAACAAGGGGGAAAAAACCCTGACGTTGAATGTAAATGCAAAAAGATGTATGAAACCACCAAACATCGTTCAGTCCACTTTTATTTAAAAGTACGTCTCTCACAAATGTAATCAGTGTGGTCGGAAATGCTGCACAGTGTCTATTAATCTTGCTGAGTGTGTGTGTGTGTATAAAAATTGCGTGTATTCAGGAGGTGGTGTGAATCGTAGGACTCAGGTTGATGAGCATGTTACTGGCTTTCACGAGTTCAGATATGGAGACTCTTCCTCTCTGTTTGATGAACTGAGCCACGGCGTCCATCTCCTCCGGAGTGATGAAGATAAACTTCCCCCTGTCGTCAATCACTCCTGCAGATGGCAGAAAACCGTCGGTGCAAAGAACCAGAACATCAGAAGGATGTTTACTTAGTCAGTAAATGTCAATAATTTTTTTTTTTTTTTTTTAAGTGATTTTCTTTACAGTTTTATGTCTTTAAGCTCACAAACCTGTAATTGAACCTTCCGCCATCAGGTCCTGCAGCCTGGCGATGGCATCCTACAACAAACAGAAAAGCCACTTTATATACGCTCTACCCGTCAAAGATTTAGACACACTCATTCCTTATGTTCCACATTTTATAATAATAATAATAATAATAATAATAATAATAATAATAATAGAGTCATCAAAACTCTGGAGTAACACAAATGGAACTATGGGAATTATGTTGTGATAAAAAAAACCCAAAATAAGTCTAAATAATTTAATATTTTAGCATCTTCAAAGTAGACGCGCTTTTTGCCTAGAATTTCCAGAAATGTATTCTTGGCGTTTTCTCGACCGATTTCTTGAGGAATTTCCCTGAGATGTTTTTTTGAAACAGTATTAAAAGGAGTTCACACCTACGCTGGACTCTTATCGGCTGCTTTTCAGAATATTTTGCTTCAGAGTCGTCCTTTTAAATAAATATTTTTTTTATAAATAAAATGTTAGTATTCTAATGAAAGAAACGAATACGTCGGCACGATTATATTTTTATCTACAACACTGATTTCAAACATTTAATCATACACCTTCAGATCAAAAGGTTTTTAAGATCATGGGAAACATTCCAGTTGAGTGTCCACAAACTTTTGACCGGTGGTGTGTATGTATATATAATCTTCAGTAAGTGGTTTGTCTTGGTCAGGGTGGTGGTGAATCCAGAGCCTGTCACAGGTACACTGGATGGTTATAAATTACACTCTGCTTTAGTAGTAATTATTTCAAAACTAAAACAACAGTTTGACATTTTTTAGACCTGTGTGCAATGTGAGTTTCAAAATACAACCACGATCCCCCCAAGCATAAGGGACGTCAACAAGGACGTGCTTTTTCTGATACGCACCTGAGTGCGCATTTCAAAATGCGACGCCAAGTCCTCTAACAGCACCACTTTGGAGTCCTGCAAAAACACAGCAGTTAAACACGTAAGAAACAGCAACATAAGAAACAGAGCGATAAATTAAATATGTTTAAACAAACGAGAGAACAATTCTGTACCTTTACGTACTGGATAAACTCTTGCAGCAGGTTGCGAGACTGACAGGAAATAAAGAGCAGAAATGTCAAATCTTCGAAGATGAGATGATGATCTTCGTAAAAAAAAATTTTTATTTTTTTAAAAAAAGTATTATATTTTGTGTGGAAATCGGTGTGTTAAAGCAGAACTAAAAATCAGAGTCGTCACCTCCTGTTCGGTCAGCTCCTCTGCTTCTCCCTGCTCCTCGACGATGAAGGATGCTTTGAGTTTCTGATACTCCTCTTCCTCTTTCCTCTCCTGTTCCTCTTTAGCACGACGCTGCTGCTCCTCCTGACAGAGCCATGGGGGGGGGGGGATAAAAATGCACGTGTTGGACCAACAGTGAATCCCTGGTTACATATGTGATAATTGGAGACTAATAAATATTAAAATGTACTTATATCCTAATCTGATAACTTAAATAACATTTAATTTGAACTCTTAATGGAATTTGACCCTGAGATGCATGGGAAAGTGGTAAGACACCCATATAAAACAAACAAACAAAAAAAAACAACAACAAACGTATTCATAAACATTAATGGAGTGTAGTGACACCCGATGGCCACTCCGAGTACTTCAGCTTTACACTGACCTCTTTCTGTTCCTGCAGTCTCTCTTTCTCTTCTTCTTTCTTTCTCTCCTGCTCTCTCAGCTCCTGTATGCGCTTCCTCTCCTCTCGCTCCTCCATCTCCACCTGCCGCACGCACACACACACACACACACACACACACACAAAGAAAAAAAACCAAACACTCATCACAGCGGGACTTCTTTTAGACTGTAAAATAACATGCACGTCGTGTTTGACTTTCATCAACTGTTTGGGACACAGACAGTTTGCGCTCATTCTGATGTATTTTGATCAAACTGCATGGATTCGTTAAAACCATTAGGCTTTAAGTCACAATTAAGTCAAAGGGATGACTTGAAAAACCTAATATTAGAGCGGAGTTAAACGGCTGAGTCGAAGAGCCGAGTATTAGAGCAGAGTTGAAAAGCCAAGTCAAAGAAATGACTCAAAAAGCAAAGTATTAGAGCTGAGACAAAGAGCCGAGTATTGGAGCCGAGTATTATAGCAGAGATGAAGAGCCGATTCGAAGAGCAGAGTCAAAGCGATGACTCAAAGTCCCATGTATTGGAGCCAAGTATTAGAGCCGAGTCAATAAGCCGAAAGACACATAACTAGCATGAATGGTCTATAGCAACTGAGCAATTGCTTGGCTTATGAATGATTCTGTTGTTTTTAAAGGGTCACTAAAGTAAATTAATTAACACTGATCAACTGCAGATTCGGAATGCACTTGGAGACTGTCTGACAACGGCTGTTGTTAAAAGCACTATACAAATAAACAATAATTAAAATATTGCTGTTTTGTCACTCGCTAGTGCAAACACTGAGATGTCCATAATCTCCCACCTCTCTCTGCGCTCTCCTGGCTTGCTTTTCCTCCAGCTTCCTCTGCTTCTTAGCACCCACTTTCCCTGTAGCCTGAGGTCTCTCTTCAGGCTGGGGACTTTCAACCTCCTCATCTTCATCTACCTCTACATCGAGGTTTTCTAAAACAACAACAAAAAAGACACAAAACATACCATTTAGATGAGAAATAGCACACATAAAGGATTTCACCAAATGGAAATTGTTTGTACCAATCTCGGGGGCATCTCGCTGTGCACGTCTCTGTGCCATCATCCTGTCCAGGCCTCGGCGACGGCGTGGCATTCCTGCTCCTCGATCTTCTGCCACGCGTGGCGGCGCAGCAACCCGTGCAATGACATTCTGCCGGTCCTCACGGTCAGCTACTGACAGACAAAGCAGACGAATCGTTGACATTATAAAAATAATCCAGTCCATCATTTTATTTCATTAATAAATAAATAAATAAATAAATAAATAAATAAAAGTTTGAACAGTGTGTTCCCTTAAGCGAATAAATCTTTCATAGCTGGCAACATGTACAAGATAAAGGAAATACACGAGTCATTTTGCACTAGAAACTTGGATCATTTGACTCACTAATATGAGTCGACTCTTTAGACTCCCAAGTTGCACACGAGTACATACAGGACATGAACAAGCAGCAAACTGCCTCATACACACAGCTGAGATTCACCCTCACACACCTCACCCTTCGCACTAATCTGTGAATATATTTTAATTCATTTACTCAAGAATTACGGCATTGCATACATTACAAAATATAAAAAACACTCAAACGGCTCGTATTTGCGAATCAGCTGTCAATGTTCACCCAAAAGAGCCGACTCGGAGAGTCGATTCAGAGAGCCTTCTGTGAAACAGCAAATTGCCTCATGCACAACACTGCGATTCTCTCTCTCACACACACACACTTAACGTTTTACATCAATCCGTGAATGCATGTGAATAAATTGACTAAAGAATAATGGAATTACATACATCTACAAAATATAAAAACACCCAAAAGGCACGTGTATGCGAAAAGAGCCGACTCAGAGTTGATTAAAAAATCCTACTCAAAGAGAAGGGCCACATAGGCGAGCCGATTCAGTGAACCGACTCCTTCGCTAACGACACAACACTATCGTTGTTATATAACACATAGCTGACATGGACGTACTGTATATATCGCACATTGTTGCAAAGATTCATACCATTCTGGCGTTAAAATGCCAACAGACAGAATGTCGAAGACTTTCTCCAACATTTCATTTAAAAAATATTCGGACAACTCGAGCCAGCCGGCTAGTTAGCGTTCAGCTTCCTGGGAAATAAATAAATAAACCTGTCAGGATTTCTTTACTCTCACCTTCTGTTGTAGTTCCACGGATTTTCACGGCGAATATGATCAGAACAATTAAAATCGCCGCTGCTACGAGATAAACAACGACATCCATTGCAGCTTCAATACTATTTAACTACATAACCACATTCGACAACACTGACGCCGCTTATGCTTCTCTGTGTGTGTATTATTCTGTTTTAGAGCGCCACCCAGTGGCCCGGAGGCGCCATGTTCCACAGCCTCAATCCTCTTCTGCAAGTGTAGTGCACCACATGAAGCGTTTAACAACTTTTATTAAATCTTCCGAGCCTGTATTATTAATTTTAAAGAATATATAATAGCGTAAAACGAATTTTGTAGCCATATATGAATACTATCAGCATTCTTTATCCTCTTTCGAAAGAACGAGAGAGAGAGGAAAATTTAAAACTTTTTAGTGAGCATGCCATACTCGCATTAGTTATGCAAAATGGTTACAACAATATATTTAAGCTAAACAAATATCTAGAGAGATAGGCAGGTACAAAAGTACGAATAAAATGAACAAATAAGCTCAAATGACAAACAATATAAAAGTGAGAAAGATTTTAATGTTGTTAGCTCGGTTAAAAATCCTGGAAAATGTTTGACACATTGGTTTGGTGGAAAGAAATTCAAATGTTGTTACTCATTCATCTAACCTTCCCCTGAATGCAGCACAGACTAGAAGAACGTTGAATCAGATTTACTGATAACCTAAAAATGTCCTCCGAAGGGCATCCTAATGATGAGTTGAGCCATTATTGTATAATTTAATACTAAAAATTAGTAACACTTATGCTATTAACAGTGATGTACTTGGAAAAGATAGTCACAGGCAAAGTAACATCTGTGTATCTTTACTGATGAAATTTGGTGCTTCCGAACATCAGGTCTGACTCGTACTGGTTCTGCCTGCTTGCTGGGATGGTTTACGTTGTAAATTCTTTCAGTGCCCAGGATTTTGTTGCGACCTCCTGCTTCAGTCTGGAATATTCCTCTGCCAGGACTTCAAACTCCCTGCCGTAGATCTCGAAGGACGCCAGTCTGGACTCCAACGACTGTTTCTCCATGTGGCACGCCTTCAGCTCAGCACTGAGCTTCTCTCTGAGAGGAGAGGAAAAGAGAAGAAACAGTCGCTGTAAATAAGTAATAATTTAATAAGTTGTATTTGTATTGGAAAGAAAGAAAGAAAGGCAAGGTAAAAAAGGAAACAAAACGCGAAATGGAAGGCAAAACAGTAAGAAGAAAAATTAGGACAAAGTAAAAAAGAAAGTAAAATAGAAGAAGTTAAATAGAAGAAAGTTAACTCAAACTAAAAGGAATAAAGAAAGTGGAAAAAAAGAGCAAATGGGAAGCAAATGTGAAGGAAAGATGAAATGGAAAAGAAAATAGGGAGAAAAATGAAAGTGCATGAAAGGGCATAAGAAAGAAAGAAAGAAAGAAAGTGCATAAGAAAAAGAAAGAAAGAAAGTGCATAAGAAAGGACATAAGAAAGAAAGAGCATAAGAAAAAGAAAGAAAGAAAGAAAGAAAGAAAGTGCATAAGAAAAAGAATGAAAGAAAGTGCATAAGAAAGGACATAAGAAAGAAAGTGCATAAGAAAAAGAATGAAAGAAAGTGCATAAGAAAGGACATAAGAAAGAAAGAGCATAAGAAAAAGAAAGAAAGAAAGAAAGAAAGAAAGAGCATAAGAAAAAGAAAGAAAGAAAGAAAGAAAGAGCATAAGAAAAAGAAAGAAAGAAAGAAAGAAAGAGCATAAGAAAAAGAAAGA
>JANDJT010000167.1:16079931-16095585 GCA_024331685.1 Stegophilus panzeri
TGAATTAATGGATGGATTGATGCCTATATGGTTGGATGGATGGATGGATGGATGGATGCCTGTATGGATGGATGGATGGATGGATACCTATATGGATGGATGGATGGATGACTATGTGGATGGATGGGTTGATGGATGGATGCCTGTGTGAATTAATGGGTGTATGGATGGATGGATGCCTGTGTGAATTAATGGGTGTATGGATGGATGGATGTCTGTGTGAATTGATGGATGGGTGGATGGATGCCTGTGTGGATTAATGGCTGGATGGATGGATTGATGCCTATGTGGATGGATGGATGGCTAGATGCCTATATGATTGGATGGATGGATACCTATATGGATGGATGGATGGATGGATGCCTATGTGGATGGATGGGTTGATGGATGGATGGATGGATGGATGGATGCCTGTGTGTATGGATGGATGTATGCCTGCATGCTTAGATGGATGGATGGATGCCTATATGGATGGATGGATGGATGGATGGCTGGATACCTATATGGATGGATGGATGGATGGATGGGTTGATGGATGGATGGATGGATGGATGGATGGATGCCTGTGTGAATTAATGGGTGTATGGATGGATGGATGTCTGTGTGAATTGATGGATGGATGGTTGGATGCCTGTATGGATGGATGGATGGATGCCTATGTGGATGGATGGGTTGATGGATGGATGGATGGATGGATGGATGGATGCCTGTGTGAATTGATGGATGGATGGATGGATGGATACCTATATGGATGGATGCATGGATGCCTATGTGGGTGGATGGATGGATGGATGGATGGATGGATGTCTGTGTGAATTAATGGGTGGATGGATGCCTGTGTGAATTAATGGATGGATTGATGCCTATGTGGATGTATGGGTGGATGGATGCCTGTGTGGATTAATGGCTGGATGGATGGATGTAGATGGAGGGGAGCCTGTACGGATGGATGTCTGTGTGAATTGATGGATGGATGGATGTCTGTGTGAATTGATGGATGGATGGATGGATGTCTGTGTGAATTGATGGATGGATGGATGGATGTCTGTGTGAATTGATAGATGGATGGATGGATGCCTGTGTGAATTAATGGATGGATTGATGCCTGTGTGGATGTATGGGTGGATGGATGGATGGATGGATGGATGGATGTAGATGGAGGGGAGCCTGTACAGATGGATCGATGTAAACTCCCAACAGCTAAATCTAACTTGTTATTCATGAATCGAGCATCATGTCTCACAAGCAGTGCTTTGCACCCTATTACAGTGTAATCAAGCAGAAGTGTATTATAGATCAGAACTATATGTCTATGATGCAGCTCATTAACCAGTCAGCAAGCAAGCATTCTGCACATACGTGTGTATCTCAGGTACACCAGCAAGCTGCACTGCTTAGCCTGCGTTAATCCACTAACAGCTTGCAGTTTCAGCAGCATCTTTGTGTGTGTGATGTATCAGGACCATGGCGAATTGGGGGCGCGGGAGTCCCCGATTTCTGAGATGCAGGAGGATTCAGGAGAACACGGTCGCTGCTCTCCTGTTTCTAACCTCCACGCTGCTACTAACACGGAGTGTCTCACTGACAGCGCTGACCTGCAGGTCTGTCTGACGTCTCTGCCTGGTTTCCTCAGCACTGCCTAAAAGCCTAAACCGAGACTTTAAAAGGAACCCCGACTATGAAGACTTGTAGGCCTTAACACGCAATAATTGCCCTCTCCTACTAAAATACGTAGTCAGATAATCGTCCGATAATCTCAAAACGTTTTCTAATATCAAACATTTTAATCCTAAAAGGATAGTTTAATTCATATGCTTACCTTGAACAGCTCCTGACAGAAGGTGGAGCTCTTTACAAGCTCTTTGGTTGGCATAGACGTTCAGTTGCTGCACAGACACCATCGATTTTGCCCCGCTCTCACCTCCTCACCTCTGATCGTCTTCATTTCGATCTACATTTTAAGTAATGTCTTCTCCGTTAGCCTCCTCGCTTATGTCACGTTCGGGTTCAGGTTGAAAAGGTTGAACGGAAGACATGTTTATATCGCCGTAGGGTCACTGGAGAATCAAGACCATCAGCGAATCATATATATATGTCAGCGTTAATGTAATAAGCCATACACGTCTTCATAGTTGGGGTTCCCTTTAACCAAAAATGAATTTACAATCAACAGTTCTTGTTTCAAATTTAAAATCAGGATTAATCCGTGGCTTTAAAACCAGGCCTTAGCTGCTGTTTGTGTCTTGTCCAAACCATAACGGCTAATTATTAAATGTTGAGTCTTCTCACACCGCTTCTGATTGATGCTTTAATTTGTTATGTCTGCTGTTCGATGTTGTATTGTACCGTTACAGTTATTGTTTTGTCTGCTGTAGATACTCTTATCTCAGGATTTAGAGATTTTTTTTTCCCCCTCCTTCCTCTCTCATCTGCCTTCCTTGCATTCGTGTCATATGTACCTTATTCTTTTTTATTTATTTATTTATTTATTTATTTATTTATTTTTTTTACACATTTATTTTCCATCTGCATCCTCAGGAGAATTGTGAACTGGATGCCGACGGTGACGAACACTCCCTGGAGGAAAACAGGTGAGGTTACTTAATCGTCACTTGTTTAGTTTAGCTTCTCGGTCACAAGACATCCTTGAAGATGATAAGTTAAGAAAAGGGAAAGGATAAGAACAACGTTCGGTCGTATTTAGAGTCGGAGACTTAAACTGCTCACTTGAGGTCAAAAGACGTGTCGGTAGCTACACGGGGAAAGTTCTTCGTACACCGAATCGCACTACAGAGGAGCTTGACTTAATTTTCTACAGCAGATTGCGTTTTATATGTAAAAAAAATATATATTTATTTATATATATATATATATATATATATATGTATGTGTGTGTGTGTGTGTGTGTGTGTGTGTGTGTGTGTGTATTTAGTGTAGCTTAAATTCAAGAGAGATTTTTAAATGTTTTAAGAAATTACATTTTGTTTGATCCCTCTAGGGGTGTGGTTTTCTTTCTTCCCCCGCCCCCATGCCCGCAACCCCCCCGGCCAATAACCACCAGCACATATTTTACACCCAATCAGACTGTAGCTCAGTTAGCCTTTTGTATTTATTTACTGAATAAGTATTTTATAGTTAGGGTAAACTCTCAGACAGTGACCAAGCCCACGTGGAATATTGTGCCGCTCCATGGATAGCGCTACGGTCTGAATACCAACGTGTGTAATTTTATTATTAACTCTGCCTCGCTCTGAATACAACCCATTGTGTGTCGCGCTTCTGTTTGTTCTCGAGCTCATTGTGCGTATGCTTTTGCTTGTGTGTCCCAGGCCGCTGTCATCCACAGAGAGTCTGAGGCAGCTCTCTCAGCAGCTCAACGGCCTTCTCGCTGAGGTGAGGAGTCACCTTTAAAAATGGCTGTCCATTTTTACCACTTGTGTCTCTCACTCGAGGTGCGTCTCAATCAGCTCCCTAGGTGGTGAATCAGTATGTCGTGTACACGTGGGTAAGGACCCTTGGCTCGCTACACATTGGGACACACATGACTCCATTTCCGGCGACATGACTACGTACTCGTGTTGTGAAACTTCACCACTGTGACTGGCGTTTATCACCACTAGGCAGGACCGATATCTGTCTTTCTGACATTTATACGTCATATAAACTTATATAAAGAAGGATCGTAGGTGAGCTAGTGGATTCTTTTAAATCATTAATCACTTAAAAGTCGTCTGACTCAAACAAACCGTCTAAAGAACGCCAAGTAAAGTTAAAAGTCGATAACGTACTGTAAGTAATCATGTAGGAGCTACAATGACGATAACAATCTGCTTACATTTGTAGACGAAGTTGTCTGAGAGGCTTCAGAAAACTTGACGTCCAGTAAGGGAATATACTGAGCTCCCTCGATGCTCCCTGGTTTTTGTGGTGCATTGTGGGATTTTTTTTTTTAATTTTTATTTTTTATTTTTATAAAGATAGTGAACGTTCCAGTGCACTTGAAGGATTTTGCGCCCTTAAAATGGCCGACTCACTGATCAGTGCCCTGACTACTGAATTAGGGAGCTGATCGAGACGCACCCGTGCATCATTTTAAAAGAATGAACGAAAACATTAGTGAAAAGGCTTTGTGTGTAGATATAGTAGTATAAAATGAAATAAGAGCACATGAGCAATGACGAAAGCCACGGTTCACAGTTTTAAAAAAAAAATAACATTTCGATGTTTCTTTTGACTCCGATAACCTTCAACGTTCATCTTGTCTGCTCCAGTCACCGTCATCATACGTCAATGGCGAGACCGGATCGTCTCCCGTCAGCGAGAAAGAACTGGAGGTACGTCTTAACGCGATGCCAGTCTGATCTCTCGCACGAGTCTGATGTCTCAGCCGTTTCAAAGTCTTTTTTATATATATATATATTTATATATAATATAGTTTTTATATATAATCTGTAGAAGTGGACTAAGAAAATCACCGAGTCCCATCAGTTGTTCTCCCAACTAGTTATCTATATATCTATTTATCTATCTATCTATCTATCTATCTATTTATTTATTTATTTATTTTCTGAGTTGTATACCTGTGCCAAATGATATTTATTAGACAAATGTGTGATAATTTAATTATCTTTTTACATTTTTATCTCTGAACAATTTTTATAAAAATACATTTCCAGCAGTTGTCAGTTGGGCTCGGCGATTTCATGATATAATGTCAATATCGTGCGTGATAAAGTGTGTCACAATATGCTTTTATGAGATATTGTGGATATCGCGATCTTTTTATTTAAAAATAAATAAATAAATAATTACAATGATTGAAAGCAGGTGCAAAAATTTTGTTCTTAATCATTTAAAATAGTTTTTTTTTTTTTAACATTACATCATTTGTAAAATAAAATAAAGTTTTTACATTTTTTGCTCCTTTTCAGTGTTTCTTGTTTATTTTTAATAAATAAAAGATTTTTTTTTTTTTTTTAATATGGAAAGAAAAAAATTTTGGGAGCAGAGTTTAATTCTGACGTCTGTTATCATCACTGATTATCCTTTAGTTAGTTCTTTTATTTCATTTTTCTTTTCTTTTTTTAACATAATTATTATTATTGTTTGTTTTGTTTATTTATTTATTTATTTATTTATTTATTTATTTAAAAAAAAAAAAGAGAGAGAGATCTATTGCCACACAGCACAATTGAATCTTTAATCAGGACACGTCGCATCATACTTCTCCTCCCAAAATCCATTTTTATTTTAAATTAATTTCTGTCATAAATGATTTTTATTTATTTATTATATTTTTTTTGGCCATTTCTGTTTGACCTTTCACATTCCTCTCTGTTTCTCTCTGCATGCCTGCACGTTCAGACTCGAAACCAGGAGCTGGCAGCCGCTCTGGACTCCAGCACTCTAAAAAACTCCCAGCTCACTGCAAAGATAGAGACACTGGTAAGGGTGTCCGAAAGGAGTGTGAGGAGTACCGATGTGTGTACCGTATGGGTGTTTTTGCCATGTTGCCGTAGTAACAACTTCTCAGGCTGTGAAGCACCCAGGTTTATATACCCCCTTTATACACATCAACGCTACTTTTAAACTCCCTACGTACACACTTCCACACTCAGTAACGCACCTGGCATGCCAAGCCACATGCTACCATTGTTGTTTTCTTTTAACTTGATACTAATTTTTTCCCCTTGAGTTTTCCTTCGTCGCTTTTCCATTAACAAAGCTGATGGGTTTCTTTGCTTGTCAGGCTTTTTCAGGTCTGCGTGATCTGACTCCTTACTTTTGCAAAGCTTTATTCTTTGCTTTACTGTTTCCTCCGTTTGCTTTATTCTCCGTGCTCCGGTCACCACCTCGACTCGTTCCAAAATGCTTTCTGTAATAACCGCCTATGTGTTTTTTTTTTAAACGTTTTAGACGAAGCAGTCTCAGGAGCTGTCTGAGCAGATGCAGAAGGTAAAACACGCATATAATGCGCACGTAAAGTACGGACACGAGTTCGTATTTTTAATTTTTTTTTAAATTACTGTTCTCATGTTTTCAAAGCATTATTCGTTACACGTTCCACATTTTAAACTTTCACCGATCAGCCGTAACGTTAAAACCACCGACAGGTGACGTGAATAGCATGGATTATCTCCTTACAATGGCATCTCCTGAATATCAGTATTTAGAATTTTTATTCAAATGGATTCATACGTAATATTAGTGCGCGTTCTTGTTCGTAAAAACTCCGCCGTCGATTTCTTTCTTTTCAGGAGCGGAAGGATTTCGAGCAGAAGTTTGCCAAGGAACAAGGGGCTATGCGTGAACAGCTGCAGGTAAGAAGCTTTTCCGTCTTTTATTTTTAAATTTAACCTTTTATTTATTTTTATTTTAAAAAAAAAAAAAAAAAAAAAAAATTCCCCATCCTTCAACATGTCATGTGACTAGCAGAGCGTTTAACACGTGGACTAAAAGGATCATTTTTTTAAAATTCCGTATAATGATAGCGATGTACATTAATCTTATGCTGCATTCATAATATATAGTACACACTGAAACACATTTAAGTTCATTAAGAACACGCCTACGTAATGAGTCATAGGCTGATAGTTTTATAAAGGGAGTAAATTTAGCGCGATGTGATGTGATGTGTTAAGTAGCAAAACAAACGTGTATGCGGTTCCAGGTTCACATCCAGACCATCGGCATTCTAGTGTCGGAGAAGTCTGAACTGCAGACCGCCTTGTCTTTTACACAGCAAGCAGCACGCCAAAAAACAGGTGTGTGTGTGTGTGTGTGTGTAGACATGATAATAAATAAGTACTTAATAGATGTTTTTGTTTTAGACTCTCCATGAATAAATACAACAATGATTGCTCAGCCAGCAGTATTTAACTTCCTGATGAATTTGCGTTTGTGTCCGTGTCGCACACGCTCTCAGGAGAGGCAGAGGAACTGAATAATCGGCTGCACGCCAGCAAGCAGAGGGTGTCTGAGCTGGAGCGGACTTTATCCACAGTGTCTACACAGCAGAAACAGTTTGAGAAGGTGCAGCATTGAAATAAAATAAATAAATAAAGTTGACTCGCTCATATAACTATTTTATTTGACACTATTATGGTAAAAAAATAAAAAAAATAAAAAAAATTCAGATATCTGATATTATACTACGGTCTGTGTCCGGATACTCGATTCTGATTGGCTGGCAGGTGTGTGTAAAAACCGTTCTAAGTTAACGCGCTGTCTATAAACAATTGTAACCATAGTAACGTACAGTTAAACTCACAGCTTCATTATCTCTTTCTGTCTCCGAGTTGAGAAAATGAATTATTAACTATAATTCTTTCAAATAAAATGTCATCGCACTATCTGATCTGTGTATGATTTAGAGAGCGCGTAGAATTCTAGATCTAACGACCCGAATATATAAACCAACTCAAAAAACCTAGAAAATGAACTGTTCTTTTGATCTTTTCAGTCAAATTTTGCGCTGCAAATCACGTAACGCACACCTAGCCGTGGATTATAACTTACATAATGTATATACCTGAGATATATATTGATAAAAATGCAAGGTTTTTGATGTTTTTGACGTCTACTTTCATTCACCTGAACAGCATAATAAAGAACTGGAGAAGGACAGGGACAGCCTGCGACTGGAAATCTTCCGATTAAAGTAAGTCCTGTTATGACGGAGGTTCGATTTTGTACGGAAGTAGTAATTGCAGTTCTAATACTGTTTGTTTTTTTTTTTGTGTTTTTTTTTTTTCCTCTTTCTTTCCCTTGTGAACCTTTTTTCCGTTCTTCCTCGCTCAGTAATGTGAATGAGGAGATGAAGCAGCAGAGCTCCGAGCTGGCAGAACAGCTGAAGTTAAAAGCGAGCGAGAACCGCTCTCTGGGTCTGGAACGGGACGAACTGCGCAAGCGCCTGGAAATGGCCGACGTCATGCTGCAGCAGGTGACTCGCACGATTATATACACCAAAGCTTACGTTTTCAGCGTTGTAACTGTGTATGTAACTCCGTTCCAAATATATGTATAAATATAACGGTAATAACCCTCTTGTTTGTCAATTTTGATTTAATTATTCATTCCCCCCACCCCCTTGCTAGTTCTCCAGTCAGTCAGGCGCTCCATCCGAGCTACTCCTGGAAGAGAAGCATCAGCTTGAGGTTCACACTGCCCAGGTGTGTGTTTGTGTGTGGAAAGTTTTGCGCTCTCTCTTTAACGTTATATACATGTGTGTGTGTGTGTGTGTGTGTGTGTGTGTATATGTATGTATAACGCAGCTGTACTGTACCTGTCGTGTTGTAGCTCGTGGAGTCAGTAGCACAGCTCCAGAGAGAACGAGACCAGTACGCAGAACAGATTCAGGAAGAAGGCCGAGTCTGGAAAGACAAAACCGAGCAGCTTCTCAATCAGGTACGATGCCTTCTGCGCACACAACCCTGGTACTTTTAATACGTGACTCACTTTGTGGTTGTGGTGTCCAGGTGACTCTGATGTCAGAAGAGAGGGACAGGAGCGCTTCTCGGATCCAGGAGCTACAGGAGCAGATTACTGAGCTGAAAAAGGCAGCAGGTCTACATCACCGATATGATGCTCTTGATGATGTTCTAAACAATGTTTTAAAATCTGGGATATGATTTGAAGATGATGTTCTACGTAAAACTGATTCTAAGATTTCTCCCTCTGTCCCTCAGCTTTACTGTCTCAGGAGCAGGAGAGCCAGGCCACGTCACAGTCCGCAGGACCCTCGGAGAAGGAGCTGGCCCTGGAGGAGAGCATCCACACTTTGCAGCAGGAGAGAGACGCTCTCAGCTTGCAGTACCAAGCACAGGTCAGAACCTCTTAGAGCACAAATTACAACGGAGAAGATCAGAGGAACACGATGTCCTGGATTTCGGTACACCTCATGCAGTTAGCTGATGATTTGGGACGATCAGACTTGACGGCGTAACGTAGGATCTGTTCCGATTTGATTTTCAGTATCGGCTAAAACTGGTGTCTGAGGGTCGGAGCTCCGCCTTCCGCCATTTTGTGAAATTAGTGTTAGACCGTAGAGGACTCGGGATGGTATTGAGTAAATTCCCAGGACTGGTATCAGCCATATTGGCTGTCCGGATGGGAAGAATGTGTACAGCTATTTTAACGAAAAATTAACTACTGGTTTTGGCGCTTTTGTTGCTTGCAGGTTCGGGATAACGAGCAGCTGAGCCGGTTGGTGCAGGAGCAGGAGGCGAGGCTGGAGGAGCTGGAGAAGCAGGCGCGGCGTGCGGCCGACGAGGCTCAGGACAAACTGCGCATCCTGGAAGACGTTCAGAGCGACAAAGCCACAATCAGCCGAGCCCTCGCTCAGAACCGGGAGCTCAAGGACCAGCTGGCCGAGCTGCAGAACGGATTTGTCAAGCTGGTGAGGACGTGTGTGAGAGAGATGGTGATATAGAAAGCATTTTTTTTGTTCATAATTATATTTGCACCATTCCTACTTCTTAGACCAACGAGAATATGGAGCTCACTAGCGCTCTGCAGTCAGAGCAGCACGTGAAAAAGGAGATCGCTCGCAAGATGGGCCAGCTCCAGGAGGATCTCCATAATGCCAAAGAGCAGGTAAGAGACTCCTCACATTCACAAAACCTTGAATTATCTGGAAAGACACAATCAATGCTGAAAGATGTATACAGGTTTTAGAGCAACAGATGTTTCCATCCAGATTCCATCCCATCTTTACTTCTGAGAGACTCTGCCTTTCTAAGATGCTCTTTTTATACCCAATCATGTTACTGACTGGTTACCAATTAACCTAATTAGTTGCAAAATGTTCCTCCAGCTGTTTCTTCTTAGTACCACTTACTTTTCCAGCCTTTTGTCACCCCGTCCCAACTATTTTGAGACGTATTGCGGCCATCGAATTCAAAATGACCTTGTTTTTTCCTTAAAACGGTACATTTACTCAGTTTAAACATTTGATATGTTTTCTATGTTCTATCATGAATAACATATGGGTTTATGAGATTTGCAAATCATTTCATTCTGCTTTTATTGACATTTTACACAATGTAGGTTGTATCTTAATAAAGATATCTCTGCCTAAGCCACTCTGGTTTAAAAATACAAGAACGCGCCCGCTGTATTGGATGTTACTAATTTCCCCACTTGTTTGTTTCAGATGAAGGAGCGGATGCAGGAGTGTTCGTCCCTCCAGGAGCAGAGGGATCAGTACCTGGCGCACCTGCAGCAGTACTCTACTGGCTACCAGCAGTTGGTGTCTGAACGGGAGCATCTTCATAAGCATTTCCTGCAGCAGACGCAGCTGATGGACCGACTGCAGCACGATGAAGTGCAGGGCAAAGTGCAGCTGGAGCAGAGCCAGTTACAGCTGCAGGAGGCGCAGGTCAGTCCTACCTTCGCACTAGAGTATTCCCTAGGAGTGGTATGAAGTAGAGCGTCGACCAGTGGTGGATTTTACCGATAACTAAGTCGGGTGGTACCTACCTGCCGATACCCGATGAATCGACCGATAGTTTTTAAAATTGATACGGAATGAAAGCATAACACTCGAAGTAAAATATTGCTGAACTTTATTACAAAAATAAACAGTACCATGAATGAAATGAATTAAATATATACATATGAATATACACTACCCATCAAAAGTCTGGAGACACTTGATTTAAATGTTTCTCATGATCTTAAAAAGCTTTTGATCTGAAGGTAGATGATTAAATGTTTGAAATGTATAAAAATACAGACGTCTAAAATGAATAAAACACAATAAAAAAAAAAAGAACTTCAAATAAATAACACAACAAAAATTGGTCAGCGCTAGTTTTTATTTCGCCTCTAGAGGCCGCTCTTGTACTGTATAATGACAGCGGACCCTTTTCAGTCGCTCCTATAATAACGATAACGGAAAGTTTCAGAAATCGATTATCGTCGCCGATTCATCGGCAAAACCGATCGATCGGTCGACCTCTAGTACGAAGTGTAACAACTCACTAATTTTAACTTGTGCACTGATTTTTAATATTCACAATTCGAAGCCGTGTGTACCAGGTCGCTTTAAGTTTTATACCACACATGCAGTTCTTGTGACATCTAGTGTACTGTTCAAAGTGTTAATAATGATATTGAATCATTTTTGTTAGCAGGAAACTAACAAAGGCATCTTTGTATTACATTAAACAGCACCACATCATAATGTATCAAAGTAGTGCTAAATAGTATTGTATTCTATTGAATCAGAACATGCATCAATCAGTATCACGTACTGGAATTTTATTTGCATCGTGGTGGCAGCGCTCGCTGATGTAATTGTTTAAAACCCTCTCAGGAGAGACTTGACCAGCTGGCCAAGGATAACGAGCACCTTAAAACAGAGGTTCAGGAGCTACTGAACAGCTCTTCTTTAAATACATCACTCAGGGACCAGGGTAAGTCCAAAATCCATGTCAGATTTAAGAAAGTGTTTTGTTATATGGTTGCATTAAATGACTGAATGACAACCTGGTGTTTGTCAAGGTGACGGAGTGGAAAGCTATTTCCTACCAGAAACCTTCCAGAAATCGACCATCGCCATCCCGGAGGACTTTGAGAGCAGAGAGGAAATGGTAAAACTATCAGTTAAGACTAACGAGCGAGCGATGCAAGTCACAAGTCGGTTTGAAGCCAACTTCATGCTTTTTTAAAAAAAAATAATAATAATAATTAATCTATTTATTTATTTATTTAAACAGGAGGAGTTTCTGCACACTGCTCTGTCCCGTCTGGAGGAAGAGCGAGATGAAATCATGCGCAGGTTAGAAGAAGAGAGGAGGCTACACCAGGCTGCACTGCAGCAAGTGGCCACTACGAGTCACGAGCATCATCACCACAGCACGGGTTCCGAAACGGGTAAGGACCCAGCATTGAGCCTTGGGGAACTCCTCCGATTTGAAATTCGTATAGGGTTAAGGAAGGAGTATCGCACTCTTAACTAGTACCGTGTATGTAGGGAGTACAGATAGCGTTCCCGTAGAGGTGCATGAAGGACTTCGGGGCGCCATGGAGAAGCTCCAGGAGAGATTCACTGGCTTGATGCAGGAGAAGGTGGACTTGAAGGAGAGAGTGGAGGAGCTGGAGCATCGCTGCATTCAGCTGTCCGGAGAAACCGATACGATCGGTGAGGAAACAGCAAGCATGGTGTTTGAGACACGTTAACGTGATCACACGCCTGGCTTCCTTTATAATTGTACTCGTAACTCTGTTTTTAGGCGAATACATCGCGCTGTATCAAAACCAGAGAGCAATTATGAAGCAGAGGCACTCTGAGAAGGAGGAGTATATTAGCAGGCTGGCTCGAGACAAAGAGGAGATGAAGGTACTGTTTTGTTAACATGGCGATATTTACACGAATTCATAGCTGTTACTCTGCAATCTCTGGAATCTCAGTTTACATTTATGATGCATGTTCAAGGAGTGGTTTTAATTTTTTATTTAGTTTTTAAAAAAAAGTCCCTAATTATCAAGCAGATAGCAAGAAGAAACCTTCGTTTCCTGCTTCACTGGTCTAGCAGAAGAGGCTTTATTTCCCCAAATTTCACATTATTAGATTGCGTGCCAATATAGTAGAGGTCGATTGTGGATTTTACCGATACCGATGACTAAGTCGGGCGGTACCTGCTGATAACCGATTAATCAACCGATGAAAACGTAACACTCATAGTAAAATATTACTGAACTTTATTACAAAAATACAGTACTGACTGTATCACGAAAATGTCCTGTACTTTTTTAAAAATGAAATGAACATATAAATATTAGTATATATTAACTATTAAAGTAAATAAAAGATGTACATCCAAACTTAACCAAAAAGTAACACTCTAAAGAAATAAAAATAGAGACCTCCAAAATGAATCAAAAAACACTTCAAATAATAAAAACAACTAAATTTGTCAGCGCTAGTTTTTATCTTGCCTCTAGAGGCCGCTCTCGTACCATATAATGACGGCGGACTCTTCTCCTCAGCCGTTCCGGTGTGGAATTTTTCCCAGCGATGGAAATCTGTGCCGATTAAAACAGCAGAACTGATCGATCAGTCGACGTCTAAAATACAGCTGTTGTAAGGTTTTGTCTGAATTTAAATATTTCGCTCGGTCTTATTCTTGTCATAATGTTTGTAGACAAAGTTGGCAGAGCTGCAGGATCTGGTGATGCGTCTGGTCGGGGAGAGGAACGAGTGGTACACCCGCTACATGAGTGCCATCGATAATCCCGACTTTACGCTCGCTGGAGAGGACGCCGTCCCGCCTGCAGGGACACATCTGGAGCTGGATGCTGTGGACGGCCCGGGTATTTATATTTGGAAACGTATTACGTTTATACATGGACCCAAGTGCACAGATGTGTTAGGGGGAAATAAATGCAGTGTGGTGTTTAGGTAATGATTGGGACGTGCGGTTATAGGAACATAATCGACGACAGGGTAATGTTATGAAGTGGAGTTACTGTTAGCATCTTAAAAGTTTTATTATTTTCCTTTAACAGCAATCCATGAAGTGTTTTGCTTCTCTTATACAACAATTTACCAACGCTACCAATTTTTTTTTAGTGGTGAACACTAGATTCTCTTTCTTTCTTTTTTTTTTTTTTTTTTTTTTTTTTTTTTTTTTTTTTTTTTTTTTGTCTCTTGAAGTTAATGTCTCTCTCTCTCTCTCTCTCTCACTTTAGTATCTATGGACACGAGCACAGCTGTCGATGTGGCTCCAGATGTGCAGACGAGGACAGACGAAGGCCCACAGGACAGACTCGACCCCCCTGCCGGATCTTCGCTGAGACCCAGAGAGGACGGCACGGCTCGGCAGATCATGCAGCTTCTCCAGGAGATGCAGAACCCTGAATCCCAGCCACCTCCGTTCCTCGGCGAGAACCCTTGCATCCCGTTCTTCTACAGGCCCGACGAGAACGACGAAGTCAAGATCATGGTGATCTGAAAGCCTCTCCTTGCCTCACTTTTCCCCGCTCTCTCACCACCTTTTTTTTTTTTTTTTATTTTATTTAAAAAAATATATATATATATTTTTTTTTTTTGCACAAATAAGAGCCAACGTTACGACTCGCATGATGTAACTGGAGTTTTACTTTAAGAGTGTGTGGGCATTCAGTGTTTTTCCTTTCATTTACACTCATTTTTGGAGGGTGTGAAAGCTTCTTCATTCTTCCTTAGCCGTAGTCGATAAGGGTTTATTCATTATAATGCAGAAAAAGCATATTTTTATACACGCATATATCTGACCTGAGGTCCTGCGGTTGACGTTGCTCTATCTGCTCTGTGCTTTTAATGGGTTCCTCCTCTCTTCTATTTTAATCCTCTGAACATTAGGTGCAATAGAAAAAAGGTCTGACCTGTTCTTACAGTGTAAGTACATGCAAATCATAAGATTGGGAATGTAACACGATCGCTTTTCCTCTAGCTTCTAGTAGACGGAATTAATCTGCCAGCCTGCTGTTTGCTGGATCCGTTCCGCATCATCCACGCTCTTCTCGGTTTATCTGAAGTTCAATTCGCTCCTAAGCGACTTACTATGCATACTTTTTTGCTTATCTGCTGGATTCAAATGAATATCAATATCCACTAGGGGGCGATATAGGGTTAAAACCGTCCAGGTCTCCATGTGAACAATTTTAGCATTTTCACTCCAGCTCCTCCATCAGTCTTGTCACATGGAGACGTACAAACCGTAGTTACGGTTCGGTCAAACAAGCGTGTAGTTAAAATCAACCTAACGAAGCGAAAGGGAGGTATTATGGAAAATGTTGAAGTAACGATGTTCGGTTAGCGTTAAAACCGGAAATGTTCCGTTTTTGTTACAGTATGTGGAAGAGTATTGGATTTAAAGGGTCCAGCAAGTTGTAAGGAAGCACTAGATTGCAAGTAGTAAATAGTTGCGCTGCACAATAATGACACAAATACAAATAATCGCGTTTATTTAGATGAATATCGAAAGTACAGCAATGGCTGGGGGTCGTGACGTCAATACGGCGAAAGTTTCAAATCGGAGTTATTAAAAAGCATTAATTGCTGTCCCGTGCGTACGCGGGCCAGCCCCATGCCCGAAGAGCTCACCTGGATGTATATAATCTTTACTGGAGTATTTCCAAATCCCCCACAGAATTGCTCTAGATGTAGAGAAATCGCTGCTTTTTTTTTTTTGCTTTTTTTTTTTTTTTTAAATACATGTATTGTGAGAACGACGTGCAGTGTTCGTGATCAGTGCCGGTGAACTCTATGATGCCAGCCACGTTTTGATTGGCTGAGAGTTTCAGGGCTTCAAACGAAGTGGAGAAAATGTCCAAGGTTGTAAAAGTGACAAGCGAAAGCCTTTGTAAAGTTTGTAGGTGTGTGTGTGAGATGCGCAAAAAGTCCAAAAAGTAAAGAGGTAATTGTTTAAGTAATAAGAACTGGAAGCGTGTTGAATGTAAACGTGCGGAAGGCTCCAGACCGGCTCGTTACGCTACAACCAAGCACTTTTATATTGTTCGCCCCTGGTGTGTGTGTGTGTGTGTGTGAGAGAAGTGAATGTATGTATGAAGTGGACGAGTTTCTATCAGGGGTATTCTGTATTTCTTTTCTTCCTTTCTTTTCATTTGTCTTGGAAGTGCGTGTTAACCCAACAACCCCCCCCCCCC
>JANDJT010000167.1:16095685-16115120 GCA_024331685.1 Stegophilus panzeri
CCTTCCCCCCCCTTTCCCCCCCCCCACAACTTTTTAATCGTTTTCTGATGGAGAAGTGAGAGTGTTCTTGTGCTTGTAACACACGTGTAAATAGTGTAACTGTGTAACATACTGTATATTTAAACTGGTGTGTGGGGAATGGATATGAATTATTTGAATGGCTATTATTAGTACCTGCCTACTGTAGAATGAACAAACAAACAAATAAATAAATAAATGATTGAGGAAGATGGAAGTGGGCAGGGTGAAGTGGGTGTGAGGTGTCTGTGATTTAATATGATTTAAAGGTAAATGGAAATAATATTTATTTGGAATATGTAGTTACACTAAACTGTTTTAATTCAACACACTGTTGGAACACAATGAAGGAGTAACACGAAAATCAGTTGATTTCAGATTTTTTTCTTCGTATTATGTTTTTTTCGGGTTTTTTTTTTTTCCGTTCCTCCTAAATAAACCTGGGCAAAGTAAGAGCTGCTGTTTCTCTTTGTGTGTGTTTATGTATTACGTAGGGATTGAAATACTTTGGGGATGTGCTATTATTGAGAAGTAATCAACAACGGAGTCATGCGATTTAAGCCAAGTTCCCGTTACCACACCGAAGTTGATTATTTCCCAACAACTGCATGTCCTGAAGCGTTTTCTTCCTCTTGTTCTACAGTCATTTCTCAATATTTACAATTTTATATATTAATCAATGGCGTCATGTTTTTTAACTATTAAACCCCCCCCCGCTGAAAGAAATCAACCCAGCATGTCTTGTTACATGTTACAGAGAAAGTGGAAAATGTAAAGTCCTCTGCTCTGACACTGGAGACTCCTTCTATAAACGATCGATTACGTAAAATAACGAGGTTTTTTTATTTTATTTTATTTTTTTATTTACGCAACGAGAGCGCTATGAGATTTTTAACGAAGCAGTGTTAAATCTGTTATTCTAAAACAATGCTTTTACTGACATCCTAAATGTTCTAATTTATTATAAATAACTGAAAACAAGTGAATCAGTTTGCACGTTATTAGTGTAAAAGTAGCACTGTGCCATTTTTAAAAAATGTATTTTCTGTGCCTTTGTCATGGTTACAAACCTTATGAACTCAACTGGACAATTTGTTGTCATTTTTACATCATTTTTATATTTGAATAACCGTAATAATCATGTTAGTGACATTTGACAAAAACCACAGCAGTCAAAACCTTGTACACTGAATTTTAATGTTTTTAACAGATCGGTCCTGCGAGACAGACTCCTTCGTTACATAGTAAAAGTACCAGGATGTATCCGAACATCACACGTTCGCTTCCTCCTCGCGGCACGACGACTGAATGTCTCTACACGCTACACGTCACCGAAGTCCGTTCCTCCGTCTCTCACCACTCAATAATGCATCATTTCCTGTTTTTTTTTTTTTTTCTTATTCATTATTATTATTCATTTATAAGTTAACTCAAGTCACACATAATTTAATACAATAATTTAATATCCATACAGGTCTAAACTAGTCTCTAAAGCAGTGGAAGCACGATTTCCGTTAATGCACCACATAGATATACAACACACTGAAAGATATGGCCATGATGAACAGTTTTACTCTTAAAGAATGATTCCTCATATTTGGGATTACTGAACCCTCTGAGATTACGCGTGGAGGTGGGGGAAGGTATAAAAGTGCCGGCGATGAGGATGATGCAGAGATGATGTTGTAATATTGCCTTGGCAGGGCGTGTTGCGTACACAGAGGGTTGTGTTGACATGCGCGACAGGTGAGTACGATCAGGTTTGTTACAACACACATACACACTGATGGAGGGTTGAGACTGTTTTCTTAAGAGCAAATGATTAAAGCTGCCTTCAAGTCCTCCTCGGAAATTCGTGCATACGAGTTTGGAGGTCTTGATTATGACATGGTGTGTTCAAGTGGTTTTGTTGTTTTGTTGTTTTTTTTTTTTGAGGGGGGGGATGTGTGAAGCTTAAATTCTTTCCCGTTAAGTCTCGATTTAAGTAGCGTTCCTCCACACATTTCGCTTCTTAAAGGAATTGCACTCCTTTCTAGGTTTCACAAAGGTCCTTTTAATGGTTCCCCCAAAACGCACAGTCCAAAAACCCTTAACAAATCCGTGGTCATTTTGGAACGGTGCTTTTAGGCAGGACATGAATGGCTTATTGCTTTTATAAAAACAAAAAAACTGAAGTGTTCAATAAATTAAAGTAAATTAATTTAAAAAAAAACAAAACTGAATAATTATTCTTTCACTACATAATGTAGTCTGTTAATAGTAAGCTTTAGTTGCTAAGCAACATCATGGACAAAGATTAGGGCATTATATGGACAGTATAATACGGCCATGACGGTTTTATTGTTTAAATCACATTAATACAGATTTGAAATATTATGATGTGGCCACGGGTGTGTGTGTACACCGATCAGCCATTATTATTTTTTTTTTTGAAGATGCTCTGACCCACTCATCTAAGCCATCACAGTCTCTCAAATCCTTACGCTTGCCCATTTTTCCTGCTTCCAACACATCAACTTTGAGAACTGACTTTCTTCTTAATAAATAAATCCCACCCCCTGACAGGTGCCGCTGTAACGAGGTACTCGGTGTTATTCATGTCACCTGTCGATGGTTTTAATGTTATGGCTGATATGTGTATATCGAGGATTTTACCACAGCTTCGAACGTGGCTCAGATTTCAGAACAGAAACTATCCTTTTTTTTTTTCTTCTTTTTTTTTTAAATAAATAATATCATTTTACACTACACTTATCAGATCTAAACATATCTCGCAGCACTATGCAAGCACTGCAGTCCAATACACCAACATCTTAATCAATGTGGCTTTTTTTTTTTTTTTGCGCTCAATTCCCATTTCTAGCTAAACACGATATTCATGCTATATTATTTTTATTTATTTATATATATATATATATATGAGTATGTGTCCATAATTTAAATAGCATACGATTTATACGCGTTTCGTGCCTCAACCGTACTCTTGTACAACACAAGAGAGTAGGAGCAATAACCGTGTTGGATTTAGGAACTGTATGTGATCATATAGCCTATATAAAATAGTAATAGATGTGTATAATAATTCGTTTATCAGAACAGATATTTGCTTGGTATGTTTGTAAAACCAGTGCAAGAATACATTTGCGAGAATAGTCTCGTAGCTTGTTTTTAGCTAAACGAATAAAGCAAACTTCTGACGCCAAAGACGTCCTGGCTGATCGACTAGATTTGTCCATTTTGATTTTTCTTTTAAATTATCCCTTCGAAACCCGATTTTCTAAATTGACAATAAGTCAAACACATAAAATCATAATTAAGATGATAAGAAGTTAAGCACCTGTAGAGATGCTAGTAATGATACAATTCTTTTTTTTTTTTCCTCCCCCCCCCCAGAGAATAAGAGTAGCTGATGTTAAACAGATGTTGCACATTTCGTGTACATGTTTATCTTTTTGAAGTTCGTGTCTACGACGTGTTAAATGGTGTGAATGGTAACCGATCTGTAGACATATTGCACATTCTATATAGATCCCGCCTCGCAAAAATTTGACTGCATTCACTACGTGCAAAAGTGAAGTCTTGGAGAAATGTCACGAGGGTGAACACGTACAGGGTCCAGGACGTTTCAGTACGAACGTGACGACGTGGACATGAGAAATACAGGGAACCTTGGCTACAGTGTACGTGTACGTTACAATAGAGATTAAACATCGAGACAGTGTTCATGGCCCTCACGTTAGTCCAGATGGTTTTGGAGAAAATCCAGCGAAGAAGCAAAGACACGGCAACGAGAACAAAAACACTACACGTCTCTCACAGCATGATGGTGGTGTCGCTGCTCCTCCACTTCATGTGGAATGTAGAAGAGCATCTGTCCTTTAAAGAAGCAGGTGGAATGAGGAAGAGGAGTTGCATCTGAAGGGGTTTCTGTTTTTCTCTTCCGCCTCTCCTCACTGTGTCGTGTGTGTGTGTGTGTGAGCGAGAGAGTGAGTTGTGCTGGTGGGGTTTGGTTTAGGGTTGTCTGATGGTGAACATGGAGGGAGTTTGAGAGGAAGGATAAAGAAGAAGAGGAAATGGTGGAAGAGAGAGGGAAGGAAGAAGTAACGAAAACAAAAGTGATGGAAGGAACGAAAATGGAAGAGGAAAAAAAGGAAGAAGGAAATATAAGTAAGAAGAGCAAAATAAAGGTCGGAGAGATGGGGAGGTAGATCAGGAGGATGGGGGGAAAGAAAAGGGGAAGGATAAAAGTAAAAAAAGGAAAGCAAAGAACAAAGATGGTAACTGAAGTAAGAAAGAAAGTGAAGGAAGGAGAGAAAATGATCGAGAAATAAAAGAGAGGGGAGGAAGAAGAGAGCTAGAGAAGAAGAAAGGCAAGAAGGGAGAGAGAGAGAGAGATAATGTACCAGAAAAGGTCAAGAGAAGACAAAGAAGGGTGAGGAAGAAGAAAAAGAAGAATAAAGGGGAAAGAAAATGCAGGAAGGAAGAAGAGAATAAACCAAAAGGAAGAGAAATAAAGACAAGACGAGAACATAAAATCAAGTAAAAAGGAAAGTAGAAAAGAGACAGAACTGAAAAAGACAGAGCAAGAAAGAAGGGAGATGAAGAAACGAGGATAAAGGGGACAGGGAGAAAGAGAACAGAAGACAAAAGTACAACACAAGAGAAAATGAAGTAAAAGAAGTAGGAGAAGAGCAGAGGGGAAAAAGGACGGGGTAGTTAGGAGTCAGATGAAGGAAGAGGGCTCTCGGGGTGTGAAGGGCTGCCCCTGCTCGGCCGCCTGAGCAACACGAGGAGGAAAAAGAGAGAAAGAAGAGTGAATATCGAAAGTAATATTGAAGCAGTAGTAAGTAAAATGGCGTCCCCAAAGTCAGCAAGGCTGGAAGGCAAGAGCCTCGGATTGTACTTAAACCGTCAATCGAACGGAACCATTTAGAGCAAAATGTGTGTGATTTTAAAATCTGGTCGTCAAATCAGAACCACTGTAAAGTTTATTACCCTTCAGCTTAGTGGGGTGTCATCTTCCCGCCTGTGACTTCAAGGAGCACTGCTCGAGAAACAGAAGGACAAAAAAACAAAACAAAGACAAATAACGTAACGGAAACGAACGTGTATAAAAGCGCACTCCACAAATAGATGCAGTTATACTCGTTACTCCGGTGAGCACCTGGGAGTGATAATGCATCAGCTTCAGAAAAGAACTTTCATTCAGCAGAAAGAAAAAAAAAAATCACAACAGAAGTCAAGGATCGTTAGAAAAACATGAAGGAGGAAGAAATGTAGAGAGAGTAAAATAATAACGAGAAAGAAAACAACATAAAATGGAACCCTGTGAAGTGTGTGTGAAGTGTGTGTGAAGTGTGTGTGAAGTGTGTGTGTTCTCATGCTGGAGTGAATCTGAAGGAGAAGAGGACAAAGGGGATCTAGGTGCCCTGGATGGCTGTCCCCTTAGGTCTGGTGGGAGGAGCTAATAGTCTAGAGAGAGGAGTCTGTGGATCACATGTGTCGGGTGGGTGAGGCCGGGGGTCGTCGGCTGCCATGGAAACAAACACAGGAAGAACACACACAGGATGAGAGAGAAGACAGGGATGAGACACGCTTACAGTACACATACGTCCACATACATGTACACTTCCGCTTATTCGGGGCGTTGTGCAGAACAAGTTCACGTCACAACATACGAGACGACATGGAGGTCGAGTAGCGTAGCCTCACGATGAGTTGTTTTAGCAATTATTAGACATTGACCAACTCCAGAATCATTTACAGAAACCGAGGTTCTGTAAAATTCAGACTTAAATGGTCCGAGTCTGAAAGTCTGAGTCCGCTATCAATTGCTGTTTTATATTATAAAGTGTTACGGGGGAAACAAACAAAAACACTGAAAAACTTAACATTAAAATTTAAATTAAATACATGACTCTAGTGAAATGCAGAGTTTTATATTATTTGTACTCTGGGCTTCCTATAAAGGGGAAAAGAAGAAGAAAAAATAAACAGAAGGAGAGAAAATAAAGTGAAAGAAAAAGTAGAGACAGAAAGTTACAGGAAAGAGAAAGAAAAAGAAAGAAGAAAAGAAAATGACGAGGAAAAAGAGAAGATAGCGGGAAAGGAAGAGGAAAAAAGAAAGAATGGGGAAAATGAGGGAGAGAAGAGAAAAGAATATAGTGGAATATAAAATAAGAGAAAGTAGAAGAGAAAAAGAGGGGGAAAAAGATGAGAATGAAAAATGTTTATTAAAAAAAAAAAGTAAAACATGAATTGGAACACGCTTCAGTTCATTTTTAGGGATGCCAATAATTGCGACATGCGGGTTTGTTAAAGGAAGTTTTTCAAAATTGTTTTGTTTTGGCTTCTGATCGACAATAAACAGCTCTCAGTAGTCGAATCAGACCTTTGGACCTGACTTCATACACATGGAGTTTGGCGACACATGGTGGACAAAACAATGTGGACCTTCAGTAATGTTTCATGCCACACTGAACAGCAAGCAGTTTACGATAAATCACAGGACACATTGCTCTGTAAAAGACATCACAGAATGTCTGATCATATGTCTGATTAGACTGATCGCATGTAACAGACTGATGCTTAAACATTCAGTCACCAAACGGTAGATGAGTGGAGTTAGAGCTGCGCGATATGGGGGGGAAAGAGTGTGACAAATATTTAGCAAAGTAACAATTAGTGATAACACTTACTTGACGAGAATAAGTAAAGTTTGCAAACTTGTTTTGATTTCATATAAGAAGACATAGTGAGATAAAGATACTTAAAATTTTTCTGGGCCAGAAAATAGCCCCACTCCCGCACAGAAACTAAGTTGCTCAGTACCATACCTTTTCTTTAAAAGACAATCTGAAAGTCCTTAGCTTTAACAGAAGGTGAGGTTGGTCGAGTTGAAGACTTGTAAACGATTTTTAATCGCATTAAAGGTGCGGTCTGTAATTTTTAAAGCCCGCTGGGTTAACTGTATTAAGCAATATGCGGCATTCGGGTAAAGCTTGGAATGCGAAATTTCTGTGAACGTAGATTCTGTCGAAATTCTAAATCACCATACAGACACGTTAGCTGGTTAAATCTATAACACTGACCTTATTTATTTATTTTTTTTATTTTTTTATTGCCAAAAGGTAAATACTTCATGAATGTTCAAGTTTATGTATAGTGATATCACTCATCACTAACAAAAACTGGCTAGCCTGTTGCTAGTTCACAAGCTTTTAGTGTTCCTAATTTTTAGCTCCGAGTACCAACTTCAAGTTGAGTAAGGTCCCGCCCCCGTATTTATTTTTCATTGGGAGGTTTTTTTTTCTGCTTGATTTATTGCAATATTGTTTTGATTGGCTGCTGGTGACGAGCAGGAATGTTCCAAATGAAAGAAAATTGAACTCGGTATTAAAAAAAACTTATCGCCCAGCTTTATGTGATGCCGTGACATGACAAACAACAACCAACAAACGACTGACAGAAAACATTCAACAACTCGGAAAGGTTCGGGTTCACGGTTCAAGCCTGGTGGAACCTTGCTCTGACAGATGTGTGAAATCTATCAGTATTTGTAAGTACCTAAAGTGTGAGTATATGCACTGTTCTACTGTTTACAAAAGTATGATCATTAGTGAAGATAAATGACATGAACAAAAGGTGCTATCCCTGTTCTGCTTGAATGAAGTGAAAAAACAAACCCAAAAAATGTTAAAAGACCACACACACACACACACACACACACACACACATATATATATATATACACAAGCTCACAAGCACAGTGTGCAGTGTGAGCCCAATAGGCACGCTGTCCTATCTCAGATCTGTTCTGAGACTTGTGGGACGTTCAGTAAGGCATTCACATAATATGTCTGTAGATGTCTGTAGATGTCTGTAGATTTATGTATTCTGTCCAATCTAGGACAGGAGGACAGGGCCGGCCCATTTATCTTAGCTAGCAGGCTAGTGTATATACTAGTAAATATTATAAATATTTTTGAATATGGCTTACAATTCCTCTCAGAAATCCTGTCAGTTTAGCTCATATTAGTTAGCAGGTTAACATTATCAATGAGGATGTTAAATATTCATGAATATCACTTAAACGTCCTTAGAAAACCTGTCAGGTAAGCTCATGTTAGCTGGTTAGCTTAGTGTTAGCAGTGAAAATGATTATAACTTAAAATTCCTCTCAGAATTCCTGCAACCAGGCTAGACTACAAATACTTATGAATATTACTTAAAATTCCTGATTGATATAAGCTAGCAAGCTCGTGTTACCAGTAAATTAATCTTAAAATTCCTCTCAGAAAGCCTGCAAGGTTCACTCATATTGGCTAGATGGCTACTGTTAGCAGGGAAGATTATGAGTAGTTATAGATATTTATTACTAAATTCCTCATCCTAGCTAACAGGTTAGTGTTAGCAGGGAAGACTATGAATATTTATTCATATTTATGAAAATTTCCTCAGAAATCCTGTCAGGTTAGCTCATATATGCTAGCAGGCTAGTTTTCACAGTAAATTATGATAAGTTATGATTTACTTAAAATTCCTCAGAAATCCTGTCAGGTTAGCTCATTCTAGCTAATAGGTTAGTGTTAGCAGGGTAGATAATGAATATTTATTCATATTTATGAATATTACTTGAAAAATCTTGTCAGACTGGTTGATGTTCGCTAGCAGGTTTGTGTTAACAGTAAATATTATAAATATTTTGCAATACGACTTAAAAATTCTTCCAGAAATGGCATCAGGTTAAACCTACAACACCTTTAGTTGTATATTTAATGCAAAAAAAAATACATTTAACACCTCAGTATTTTGATTTTAGTCAGCATGTTTTAAAATATCGCTAACATTCTTAGTATTTTAACACTGCAAACATCGTTTACATTCTTAGTTCTTAGCGAACCATCACAGTCTTTTGATGGTTCCCTAACCTTCTTAGTATTTTTGATTTTCTAGCACACTATATGGTGTTTTTCTATAGAATAGTCTATAAAATAAATAGTGAATAAGTGAGAGCGCTAGCACAATATTTAGGCTAATTTTGCTAGGTCTAGTTATGTTAGCAGGCCGGCTCTGTTTCCAGACAGTCCTTCAGACACATTATTACACTCGTTACCATGAGTTAACAATGTGAAGGATTCTTGAATGTTTATGTTTGTGCACGTGTATCTCAGGAATGTTTAGTGAGTTCTCAGAGACAGACGGCCATGCAGCGAGCAAGTAGTAAGTTTAAGCAAAGACGCTATGGAGATGGGGACCGAGTACCATACACATACCAGACACGCTGGTCCTCACTGGTCACTGATTGTAATTCTGTGAAGAGTAATCATAATCAACAGGTAGGGTTGAGGCGGAGTGAAGGAGGGAAAAAATGGAGGAGAGGAAGAAGGGAGGGATGTGCAAGAAACACGCTTTATATGGAGGAGACGTTAGCACTGCTCTGTGCTCAGCTAATAACAGAGTGAAGTGCAAAACCTCTGAGCTAAAGACCAACGAAACTGATCAAACGGCACATATATACAAATTTTATTTGAGAGGTTTTGCAGTTCAGTTTATGGATCATTTCAAAGGACAGCAGAGTTAGCTTTTGAGGGTTAGAAGTGGGTAACATTTTTCCCCCTGAAATATAAGACGCTTTTATATATATATATTTATATATAAAAGTAATAAATAAATATATATTTATTGAACATGTAAACAGCTCAATATTAAATGTTAAAAAAAACCAAACATAATATATTAAGGTTTATATAATGTATATATGTAACTCAGCAATACATACATTAAATGATACTTATATAAATAACAAATTTGACATATTTGATTATTTATTTATTTCAATGACCGTGCATGCAACATGAATATATGAAATTATTTTTATATTGATTGATTGATTGCTTGATTTAATATAGTCTGGATTATTTCTCCATAAAGACATGCTATAATTTTGCATATCCGTAGTTGTAATACACTCAATTCTTAGCGTCTTTACGGTAGGCCTGCTCCTCCACTGCTTCTGGTATTTTTTACAGTGGTGTTAAAATATTTTTGTATTAATAAAGATTTCTTTGTATGAACAGATTTACAGACAGATCTTTTTGAGGCCTGACACAAGAATTAACATCAGGACTGTAGAAGAACAGCTCAAGGAACGTACAGGCCAATGTATTCTCTAAGCTGACAAAAATTTAAGGGGCGTCTTATACTCCAGAGTGATTTATTATAGTTAGTAGCAAATGGTGAACATTTTTTTTTCCCCTTGAGGCTTTAACAGTGTTCTAACGGTTAATAGTCTCCATTATTATCAGGAGACAATTGTCCCATTTGTTCCGGACAGAGACCAAAACTTCTCAAGGTTCAAGCCTCTTTAATTCACCGCCTGCTACAGATGATACGAAAAACAGTTAAAGAGCCCATGAAATGGCTTGAGTTTACTTACATCTGACTTATTTGTACAACCAATTACATTCAGGATACACTGATCAGAAGATATGTGTAAGGACGACGGATGTAAGTGTTCTATGGAGCATTTTAATTTGGGTACGGATTTTGTACACAGCAATAAGTTTAAACCACTTTTACAGGAAATAACAAAGCAAACATAATTTTTCGGTATACAGTATTAGTTGTATACAGGTTCCATAATAACAAGAAACTTTGATTTCATGGGCACTTTGAGGTTATCGTTAAAGGTGTGTGTGTCGGTCTGTCTGTGTGTGAGCATCAGGTGGCAAGCAGCTGCAAGACAAGTTTATGTCACAAATCACACAAACTGACCAATCAGAAGCGCATGTGTAAACTAATGAGGAAGCAAACATTTTCTAATGATGTTCTCTCACTCATTCAGTCGCGCTCTAGTTTTGGCTGCTGTTGGTGTGGGGCGATGTGTGTGTGTATGTGTGTGTGTGTGTGTGTGTGTGTGTGTGTGCGTGCATGTGCGTGCTCAGGTATCTGTGCTTTGTGTTCATTCACTCACTCATTCACACTCGATATGTTGAATACACCAGACATTAAATGGCTGAACGTTTGAACGATAACAATAAGCCAAGTGAAAATAATTCTAAATTAGTTCAATAAACGGTCAAAGCATGATTGTAGCATGTTGTTCACAGATGCTTGTTAGTCGGTTAGTGAGGTTTTATCGTTTAAACGTTAAAAGAAAATGGTGACCGGGTTGAATATCCCTAATCATCACTCACCCACACCGCTCCGCTCAGAGGTGTCTCACACTCCTCGGCTGAGAGCAGACGGAGTTTCTCATTAGGCACGACTACATACACTAACAAGCAACCAACTTCGAACCTCTTGACAGAGTCTTCACAAATCTTCAATATGCTATGCTACAGTGTGACTTTCTCACCTGGGTACACTGGGAGGGGCCCGATTAGGCCGGGAGGGCACCTGAGGGGGCGGGCCTCCAAACGGGTCCGGAGACGCCCCGGGTCGAGACGGCAAAGGAGGCCCACCAGCAGCGGGAGGGCCTGGGGCGGAGCCACGAGAAACAGGGCGGCCTGGGGGACCTGGAGGAGGGGCTCGTCTCTGAGGGGTGGGACTGGTAGCTGGAGACCTACAGGTGCGGAAAAAAAGACAATATTGTTATACGTGCTAAAATAAAAAAGGACACACCTGCATTCATGTCGCTCCAAATACTCTCACGGTCACATTCTATGCAAATGACGGAAAAATGTGAGTTCATGAGTAGAAAATGATACAGATCAGAATGATCTCTATGAAGCGCTGACACTGGAGACTCCTTTCCAAAATGCTGCTCAAAGAAAACTTCACCACATCAACAATTTTACACGTTTTAATACAAGTCCCTGTGACTACGCAGTTACTACAGGAATAATAAGGCATTAGAACCTGCATGTTGATTTGCAGCTGCATTACTGTCAGCTGTCAGGGCTGCTGTTCTAGAAAATTAATCAACACCTTCTGACCAATCAGAATCATGAATTCAACAGCACTATGGTATAAAGCAAGTCAAATCCTTACATTACACTCCAAACCACCTTTAAGTGCGGAAGCTATAGTCAGACTTTCCCGAAAATGAAAGCAAAGTCTTCTTTAGACGCATATTATCTCCAGGTTTTTCTTTTAGAATTATTAATTGTTAGTAATTGTTAATATTATTAAATGAATACATATGATCAGTTAATAGCATACAAGCCTGTTTTTGTGCTCTGAATGTTTCTGAATGTTGTTATTTTTTATTTTTTTGTAATTTGCTGCTTAAAATCCCAAAACACATTCCTCAATCTCACAACTACATACCTAATATATTGTGTTTAAAGATGAATAATTTGGGAGTATAGGAGTTAAGAAAGAAGCGGTAGCCGTTTTCAAACAGCAGGTGGAGCCACTTCATTATTCATGGTCATGAAGAGTAAGTATAATGATGATGGGAATTTGGTGCACCAAAATCCTCAAAAGTAATGAAATAGTCCTGTTACTCATCCACAGATCCACATTTTAATTGAGTCAATCTCTCTCTCTCTCTCGCTCTCGTTTTCATACCTTCCCCCAGAGCCAATGCGCTGCACCTGTAGCCACGAGTCGTCGACGGGTGGAGGCAGAGCTGTGGTCACCGTGCTGGTGCTGATGTCTCCGATGATGCTGAGAGCTTCTCTGAGCGCGTGGTACATACGCAGCATCTCGTCCCGATGCTGACCCTGCTCGGCCGACTCCTCCATCAGAGTGTTCTGATCACCGCAGGAATAAAGCTGAGCCAACAACTCCGCGTTAATGAACTCCTTCGTCTGGCAGGGCAGAGCAAACGACAAAAAATAGACAATAAAAATAATTTTAGACCTGATTTGCTATTGTCATGACATTTACATAAAGGCCAGAATTTCAACCAAGTGTTAATAATGGCAGAGATAATCTTGGGCCAGTCTAATGCCTCATGAAGGTCGAGGCCAAGGTTAAAAAGGTTTGGCATGTCAATATTTTCAACATTGTTTCTCCTTCATATATTAAAGTCCATACACAGGAAATAGGGACGGTCTCGAACAAGGGCAGGATGTGAGGTTTCCCTCAGGATTTGTGATTTTCAGGATTTTTGGATGCTAAATATTTCGTTATGTGTACGCTAAAAAAAAAAACGGAAAAAGCTTTCAGTAGTGTTTGCCCAGCTGTAGTATTTGGATCATCTGAAGTCATTTGGAGTCACCCTGTGTATATTAGTCTGTGTGTGAGCTCATCAAGTGACTCACATGTTCGACAGACTTTAAAAAACCAGCTCACGGCGGACTGTACTAACACCAACGCAGCCCTTCGTCGGACGCAGTGTAAACGATAAGCTCTGCTTTAACTGGAACTCACGTTGTTAATCATGAGGTGCATGATGGTCTTGGGCATAAGATCACGGACGGTCTTGTTGACGATGCCCATGTAGGAGTCCACCAGGTTGCGGATGGTCTCCACTTGCCTCTCCAGCTGGGGGTCCATGGAGTGCATGAAGCTGTCCGAGCCGTTCTCCTCGCTCGCATCACTCTAACCAGGTGAGGAATGCTATTAGTGGTATATTTAGGTTTGAGTGCGAGTTTCAGGTGCGATTATTTGACTGAAGTTGGTGTGAAACAAAGGGAGAACAATGAAAAATCAGACATAAGAGTCGAGGACATACCTTGTCCTTTTCCTAGCGGAATGCAACAAGAAAAAAGAAACAGCACCGGATATATAAGCATAATAACTGTATAGGAAGGACATTGATGATGCAATTACAACTCAACTCACCACCACACGCTCTGGATAAACACCGGCTCTGAGGAACGAGGCCTTCCAGCCATCCACGTCCTCCTGACTCTCACAGGCCAACTCCAGCTGACGATAGTCTTTATACACGTTCCTAAGAGTGTGTGTGTGTGTGTGTGTGTGTGTGTGTGTGTGTTTGAGAAAGAGCGAGTGAGAGAAAACCAGAGAGAGAGAGAAAGAGATGAGCAACATGTCATGAGTAAGGTATACTTATAAGCAGTGTAAACCCCGTTTACACCAAATAAACCTCGTTTATTCCAAACCCAATTATAGTGGAGGTCTAAGGGCAGTTGTTGGGATGTCAAACGTTCATGTCTCGTTTAGATGCTTTCACGTTATGTTATATTTTGTAAATGTAGCTCTGAATTGAATTTGTTCAGGGACTAGTTTTTCAGACGGAAAGATCTGTAGTTATGTCAGCGTTACTAGTAGTTATATGGCTCCGATGGAGCACGGACACAACACAATCTTCAGCAAAGCGTGAGGTGTCCAAATACTGTATTGCTCCAGGATTTGAAAGCTAACTCCTGAAAAGTAGGTTTCAGAAGACAAACAGGTAAAACGAACCTCAGAAACCGAGAGAATGCTAAGATTTAACAATTGTACTTTATACAGTAATTAAACCAGGAAGTAGACATGACTGACTAGACTGACTAGAGTTCAGGAGATATACATAATGTATTTTAAACATACTGTTATGTTCTTTTCTCATTACATTAATTATTGGCACCCTTCAAGAGCATGTTCGAAATAGCACTAGTTGCATGCGTTATTTATTTATTTTTATTCAAAGAAATTCATGAAGCATGCCAATAAGTTGATAAAATAAATAAACAACAACAACAAATGTTGGAGTGTTCCTAAATAGACACAGTTCAGTAAACCAGGCTGTTTGCTATTGTGCCGTGCTGTTTGTGCTGCTGTATGTTGTAAAGACCCAGGTTTAGTTCACCTCTGCTCGGTGTTGAACAGGGCGAAGATGTGCTTGCTGGACATGAAACTCTTCTCCACATCTCTCAGCTTCAGGTTGTCCACCTGCAGCATGTACTTCTTCTCTTTCTCCTGCAGAGGGCGAGAGCGAGAGGCGTTTAGGACACGACTCAGATTCAAGGGTTGAAACTGAGACGTGGGGGTTTAGGGGGGTAAGATTTAATTGAATTTTAATGTCACTTCAGTGTTCATGACATTGAGTAGTGCTGACATGTTGCTCTTGGGTTAACATGTAGCAGCGATTACGATCTCAAAAAAAGGAGACTAAAGGAAGCGAAGGCATTTTGTGGTAATGACTGAAAGGGAGACAAGAGAATAGCAAGACCGATTTTTTTTATTATCATTTTAAATGAATGCCAGAATGAAAGCTTGAAACAGTACACCACCGTCTGAGAGGAAGAAATCTTTCTTTCGGGGTTTTTTTTTCCCCCTCAGGCCCCACTGCATGAGGGCTGGAACTGATTAGAGCCAACGGAGCTAAAATAAACCGGCGGGGCGACAGTGTAGTCTGCACCCGGGCCGGTGCACCACAGCAGCCTGGCGGGCCGTCAGGGGCAAAACCCTCGCTGTTGGTATTCCCCTACCCAGAGAGAAGGCACCACACCCTGAGCTGCCAGCTAGGACACCACAGCAACCCTGCTGTATAAAACAAACACAAACACACACACACACACACACACACACACACAGCAAGCATCCATCCTCCCTGACCAGCTGTGCAGGACCAAACCATCCTGGCTAGTCTATATATATATATGTGTGTGTGTGTGTGTGTGTGTGTGTGTTTGTGTGTGCGTCACTCGAAAATAGCAGCAATGAGGAGTCACTAGCTGGTGATCTGGCCGTGCGGTTTTTGTGCGCAAGTCAGGTTTCCCTTCTATACTTACTCATCAGAGGCCACAAAGTCAAAACCAGACCAGGATCGGGAACAAGAAAGACTTCAAGAATCTCATTTCATAGGCAAGCTTTTTTTTTTTTTTTTTTTTTTTTTTTTGGGATTCCACGACCCAGTATTTTTTCAGTATTTCTATACATGACAGCTGAAAGTCATCTTTAAACGACTCACATCTGCTGACTTCCCTAACATTAGAGTCAACCATACGACCCCTAATGACCCCTGTTGTACTGAGTGACTGAAACTTAAACACACACACACACACACACACACACACACACACAGAGATGCAAACCAGTCCTCCATCAATTAGCATTTAATCACAAGGTTCTCTGAAATATTAGACATGATTAATAAGGACCGATTCGAATATGAACAACGTTGAGAAATTCATAACTGTATGACAACCATAAGGGTATCAGGTGTTTAATAATTCTAGAACATTTCTAATAATGATTTGATTCCTGAGCCCATAAAATAAAATCTGATCTGATCGAATTTTATTCATGCCAGATGAGATCAGGTCAGATTTTCTTTTAATAAGCACATACAGATAGACTGTATTTTCATACACACAAATAATATGATCTGATTTTGGCAGGATTTTACGATATCTTTCGGATTATGGCTCTTATTTCAGTAAATCAGATTTTTGTCTGATAATTGGGTGTATAAGCTCAAGTCGACGGTTAATCTGTTATTTTTCATTTTTTCTACCTCTGTGTGTGTGTGTGTGTGTGTGTGTGTGTGTGTGTGTGTGTGCAAACAGAAAGAGAAGAAAGAAGGAAAAACATGCATGTCGTTTAGTTACAGCTCAAAAGGATTGTGTGTAATTTGCAGCCTTAAAAAAAGAATGTACATATTTGGAAGGAGTCTCCAGTTTCAGCGCTTTGGAAAAGTCAGAACGCTGTAAACTTTACATTTTACAACATCTACAGGAGGAGTCTGGAGTTTCATCATTGATTATTTTCCTAGAACAGCATGACACCAAGTATTTCATTCCTTACATAAACGCTGCCCTTAAGTAAAACAATTAATAGTAATAGCTGCTTCTTCTTTTTTTTCCCCTTTTTTTTTTTTATTACTAAAAATTTCCAGGTCCTTAGTAGGTTTTTAGTAACATTTGCAGAATGAATGAATGTAAGATTCATCTATGCCGTAAATTCCCACAGTTTCCAGGTTTTCCAGGACAAATCAGATCAGGATGAGCCGCATGGAGAGGGAATCCTATAGCTACAGGATAAATACAGCCTAGATGTCGCGCTTGGTTTATGGATGGATGGTATGGGATTGGGTTGGAATGATGGGAATAAGTTCTGAGCTCGACTGGAGATTAGGGGCTTTCCGAAACCCACAGCGAGGATAGAAAAAGAGAGAGAGAGAGAGAGAGAGAGAGAGAGAGTGAGAGAGAGAAAGAGAAAGAGAAAGAGAGAAAAGTGTTCGGCCAGGTAGATGTGCCAGCTGGCCCAGGTGCTGCTCACCAGAGACAAAACACTTTGTTAGTAACACGTTGAGAGGGTGACGTCACTCAGCAATTGTACACACACACACACACACACACACACACACACAAGGGAACGGCCTATTCAGTGACTCATACATTTTCCCTTCCCCTGGCCAAAAAAAAGAGAAACAGACAGGGAAAGAAAGGAAAGAGAAGATGCAGAGAGAGAGAGAGAGAGAGAGAGAGAGAGAAATGGATTATCTGGAAAGGTGGATTATCTACAACGAAGAAGAACAGAGAAAAAAGGAAGAAAGCAGGCTTATCTATCATACTACAGAGCAGGACCCAGACAGCAGTTCATCCTCTTAACAGTAACACACACACACACACACACACACACACACACACACAGGCTCACTTATACAAACATAGAGTGACACACGCTTAGATTTTACTGACAAATTTCATTAACTATACCCCACACACACACATACACACACACACACACACACACACACACACACACACACACACAATCTTGCACTCAATCCTTTCTCAAAACAAATCAAAACTTTAATGCATAGGAAACAAAATCACATATGTTCTTCAGCCTGGTTTGACTCAAACCCCCTTCCCCCTTAAGGAGGTAAAACACACACACACACACACACGTTTTGGCAAGGTGGTGAATGGAAGTCATCAGAAGGTGAAAAGCCTAACTACACTGTGTGTGAGGGCAGACCTCTGACTTCCCCCCTAATTCCCTGCAGACACACACACACACACACGCACTGAACGATTCTCCATGCATTCCCACAAAGCAGTACAGCTCACTACCTCTGGTGGTTTCACTCTAGAAAAACCTTGAACCTTTCAAAAGCTTTTGAATTTAGAACGTTCAAAATCGGACAAACTCTAAACGGCTGAAATTTCAGACTGAGAATGATTACACGGATCTTCGCGTGGCAGCGCGAACCGGTGCTCGGTTTTAGGGTTTTGTCCATCCGTGCGTTCGAAGAGAACTTCGAATACTTTCCATTGTTTTGTTTCGGTTGTGACTAATAACCGGCGCAATTATAACAGCGGAGGAAGTTCGGGCCGAACTCATAAACACACCTTGCACTCCAGCCCCCGCTCGGGTAATCCAAACAAACAAAAGAGTGGACGAATACTCTGCTCGGGGCGCTGACACGTGCACGTACGCATCCACGTACGAATGTGCAATGTTCGCGCATCGTACGCTACGGGAACGCGACCGTTTACAAAGTGCATGCGTACGAGAGCGTCTATAAAACACGCATATAACCCTCCTAAACCCGCAACATGAAGGAAGCCGTTTCATTTCCTTTGGCTTTATATATATATTCGATGCTTTGATATATTTGCAATGTCTGTGTGTGTGTGTGTGTTTGTGTGTGTGCGAGTGTGTGAACGTAAAGTCAGACTCGACTACACACTCTTACACACTTATTTGGTGTCTATACTAATTTGCAACACAGATCATAAAAGATGAAGTGAATCACAATAAATGCCAAAGCAGAAAGCTCATGCTTTACAGGTTAGAAAAGGTTTGGCGTGTGTGTGTGTGTGTGTGTGTGTTGAGTCAGAGTGAACGCTGGTGACTTGGGCTCGCATCAAAGGCAGCAGAAATGCAGGGCAGCATATGGGAGCAATAACACTGCTCCTAACCCCTCATTACCAAAAAGACTGTGCCTTGGGCGGGAGCCAACGGCAATTTCCAAAACGCTCCCTCCTTCTCTCCTTCTCCTTTTCACTGCGTCTTTTCTTAATTTGTAAAAAAAAAAAAAAAAAAAGCGAAAGAGAATCATGTTCCTCTCAGAATGCAACTCTCTCAGTTTGGCTCAAACGTTTTCCTTTAAGATGTGAAATGTTCTAGTTTGCACGTCTGTTAAAAAAAAAAAAACCCAAAAAGATGATTCTGCAGAGATAGACTTTACGATTCAGACTCATCCGAACGAGAGAAAGAGCGAAAGAAGACAGAGAGAAAGCGAGAAAGACTCGATGTCTAGCGCAGGAACGGGCTCAAATTTAAACCAGGCCTGCTTTCGGAAGAAAAACAACAACAACAAAAAACCTCAGAGCTGCAACAACGGCTCAGACGCGTGAACCCTGTACACTGAAATCCTCAGGACGCACACACACAAAACACCTTTCAGACCTCCACGTGTTTGTAGGAGGTCAGACTCGCACATACAGTGCATCCGGAAAGTATTCACAGCGATTCACTTTTTCCAGATTTTGTTATGTTACAGCCTTATTCCAAAATGGATTCAATTCATTATTTTCCTCAAAATTCTACAAACAATACCCCA
>JANDJT010000167.1:16116534-16171198 GCA_024331685.1 Stegophilus panzeri
TGGGGTATTGTTTGTAGAATTTTGAGGAAAATAATGAATTTAATCCATTTTGGAATAAGGCTGTAACATAACAAAATCTGGAAAAAGTGAAGCGCTGTGAATACTTTCCGGATGCACTGTAACGCAGAGAAAAAAACCACCTTTTTTTTTTTTCTTAATAATTGAGGTTCTGTACTTTTTTCTCTGCTCGGTAACTCCGTGAAACCGCAGCCATCTTACTGACATCCGGATGCTCGTGACTCCAACCTCTCCAACTGCATCTCCTGTAAAAAGCATGTGAACATTCTGAAAGCTTTAATAACAGGGCGACGGCTTGTTAACGATGCAGCGAGGTTTCCTGAAAAATAGACGCCTCGGTCCGTGCAGATCCGCGTCGGTTTTTTTTTGCCGTTCTTGTTTTGGGGTTCGGGTCATTGTTGTTTAGAGAAAGTGTGCAAGAGCTAGTAACAAACCCTGTGCTTTAAGTTCACCCACAGATTTAAAGCATATCAAAGCAGGAGAGGCCGGATCAGCTAATACGCCTATAAAGGGGAGGAAAATGAAAGGGCTGGTTTTGTGATGCGAGTTTAGGAGCTGTTTTATAGTCAGGCTTGTATACACGTGTAACTGAGACCAGTTTTAGTGGAGAGTCGGCTGACACATACTTGCAGAAACGTGTGCATTTCCTTCCTTCCTTCCTTCCTTCGTTCATTCATCTTCAGTAATCATTCACATGTATTTAAAATGAAGTTGTTTAAACTAGCATCACTAAACTAGCATCATCTGAATGTATTAGCATCATATGAAAGATAGGAGGGGGAAATTGTATATATTTCCTTTAATTGTAAACTTTTCCTTTAAGTTTCTAGAAAGGATGGATGCGAGTCTTGAAAGTGATAAACATTCCTCTGTTTTCTCTCTGCTTTTGTTTCTCTCTCCTGTCCCGTCCCCCCCCCGTGTCTTAAACCACATCATGGACGTGGCTTGAGGTGGAAATTTACAGAGAAGACTTATGTTACCTACACTGGCATCACAGGTCCAGCATGAAATGAATAAATAAATAAATAAATAGACAAACAAACAAATAAATAAATATAATGTCTTTGGTTAATTTAATATATTTCAGAGAAGGGGAAATTGTACTGTCCTCTCCGAAACTATCGGAACGGCGAGGCCAATTCATTTGTTTTTGCTGTAGACTGAAGACATTTGGGTTTGAGATCAAAAGATGTATATGAGAAGAGAGTTTAGAATCTCAGCTTTTATTTCCTGGTATTTATATGGAGATGTGTTAAACGACATAGAACAGTACATTTTGTATCAGACCACCCAATTTGTAGGCGAGCAAAAATATTGGAACACGTGACTGAAAGGTGTTTCTTGTTACCCAGGTGTGTCCTGTTAGATTGACTGTTTAAACAATAAATAGCTCTGAACGTCTACTCTTGGTTTTAGCCTTCGGTTTCACCTGTGAAGACTGCATTTGCTGTTAAAAAGGATAAACCGACATGAAGATCAGAGAGCTGTCTATGGGAGAAAAGCAAGCCATTTTGAAGCTGAGAAAAGAAGGAAAATCGATCAGAAGCGTTGCATAAACATTGGGCGTAGACAATAGGACAATTTGGAATGTCTTTAAAAAGAAAGAAACCACTGGTTTACTATAGACAGCGAACGGGTTGGCCAAGGAAAACAAAAACAATAGCTGATGACAGAAACATTGTGAGAGCTGTGAAGAAAAACCCAAAAACAATAGTCAGTGACAACATCAACAACCTCTGCAGGGTAGGGGTGAAGGTATCACAATACACTGTCGAAGAAGACTTTGAGAGCAGAAGCAGAACCGCTCATCAGCAGTAAGAATCAGAAAGCCAGATCGGAATTCGCAAATTCTGTCATCAGATGTTGTTTTTTTTTCCTTGGCCAACCCGTTCGGTGTCTATAATACACCAGTGGTTTCTTCCAAGTTGCTGTATTGTGTATGCCCAATGTTTGTGCAATGCCTCTGACTGATTTTCCTTCTTTTCTCAGCTTCAAAATGGTTTGCTTTTCTCCTATAGCCACAAACGTTCTGGAACCAAGATGAACCTCTTACCAAAGGCCAAAGTGTGGAGTACGAAAGGATCTGCTCACGATCCGAAACATACAAGCTCATCTGTGAAACACGGTGGAGGTAGTGTCATGGTGTGGGCTTGCATGGCCGCTTCTGGAACATTCTCACTAATCTTTATTGATAATGGTATCAGCAGAACGAATTCAGAAGTCTACAGGAACGTATTAGATTTTTTTTTCCCACTTTTAAAAAGATCGAAAATAAACTTTTCCTTTACGATTCTATAGAAAGGATGGACTCGAACCATGTAAAGGATCAGCATTTCCCTGCTTCCTCTCTGCTTTTACTTCTCTTATTTTGATTTCCGACCACGTCACGGAGGCAGAAATTTACAGAAAAGATTTCGGGTGACAGACTTTCGTTACTTGTTAGCTACATTAGCAGGACATTTTCAGTACAAAGCTAAAAACAAACACACAAACAAACAAACAAACAAACAAACAAACAAACGTTTCTGGTACTGCTGTGCATTTGGAGTAAATGTTAAAACTGCTATTTTATGTTTAAACTTTTGCTGAACGTTTCCTTTAAATTGATCGAAAATTTCGACTCGAGTCTTGCAAATGATCAGTATTTCCCTGCGCTTTTTTCTCTCTCTGTTCAACTCCCCCTCCCCCTTTTTAAATTTTTTTTTTTTTAATTCATTGAGCATGAACGTGCTGCAAAGAAAGAACATACATCTTGAGGGTGAAAAAAACCAAGCGCACTTGTTTATCTCATCAGCCTTGATTTGGAAAGTCCAGATGCTCCCATTCTCCTTCGTTCTTTTCTCTTCTGATACACAGAATAATCGTTTTTCTTTTTCTTTTTTAGCTCTTCATGTGATTAAGTGATGATCTGTAATACATGTGTAATGTGTCTTCACTGGTATGACTTAAACAGTGTGTAGCTGTTTTGTGTATAAAGCAATGTGTGCGCAGAGAGATAATGATCTCATCAATGCTAAAGGACGTCTGGTGATATGTGGTGTTACTCCCACACACACACACACACACACACGAATGCACAGCACAGACTGGATTGTGTTTTTTCCCCTTATCTGTCTCTACAGCTCGTTGAAATTCACAAGCCTCACAACTCTCGGGAGATTTCTCAACCCTTTTCTCTCGTAACTGCGAAATCGATTACAACCACATGGCTACTCTTATTACGCTATACAGTGCATGTACAATACTCATCATTATAAACATCGCTCCGTCGAGGTGTGTTGCAATCCAAGCCAACTTTCACGCTACGTTTTCTAGCGAACGCAGACAAAAAAAAACACGCTAAGCTTCTATTTTTAACAGATATATAGTTTTCAGTCCGCAGTTCCATCTCTCTCGACCCTCTTGCTTTAGCGTCTCCCTCCTCCCTGTGCGTCTCTCCCTCTCTTTCTCTTGGCCTGACTGTGAAAGTACGAGACTGCTGACCCAGCTCCCAGAGGAAAGCGTTTGATTCGCCGTTCAGGTTCTAGAGGAGAAACCGTAGCTAAAGCAAACACCATCACCTCTCAGCGATCGGGCTGAAATGCCGCCCTTCTCGCTCGCTTTCTCCAAGTCAGTCACGCTGCCCTGGTTAAACTAACACTTTCAGCGTATATAAAATCCAGTGCAAAAGTTTGCATACCCTTGAAATGAAAAATGGATGAGAGAATGAAAGAAAGCGTAGCAATGAGACATTTCGGTTTCACTGATGTTCCTGTTCCTCGTATTATTATTGCAGACCACAAAAATGCTCAGAAATGAGAGAGAGAGAGAAAAAAAAGTTTAAACGTTTTTTTTTTTTTGTTGCATTAGCGTGCATATTCTAAAACTCTCAGACTTCTGCTTGACGTCTTCTTGACGAGCGTACCGTGAAATAATCTTTGCTTTCTTTCAAACTATTATTATCTTTAATTTTCTGCTTTGGATTGTTCTGTTGTTGGGAGGATTTCATTCGAACTTTTCGGAAGTCTTGTTTATTTATTAATTAATTTTTTTTGGTGAATTTGTGAAACGCTTCACATTTCCACCCAGACATCATGGTGCGTGCAAAACTTTTCCACTCAGTTATATCTTTATTAACGGAAATGCCTTGACTGTACAGTAGATTGCTCTTGATTTGGTTTCCTAATATATAAGAATCAGAACGGTAAAGAGGAAAGAGAAATGATAATGTAGAGGAAAATAGGACAAAGGGAAGAGATGTTTAAAAAAAAAGAAAAAAAAAAAAAAAGAAAGTGTTTCATGATTTGATAGAGAAACAGACGTGGAAATCTTTCCAGGATGGATCCCAAACCTGAAGTCTGGCTGCCGTAGCCACATCACAGAACCGTGAGGTCGCTAACTAAAGTGCGCGCTAAATCTGCTCCAGATTGCACTCGTGCTACTCGAATCACGATCTGTACTTTCTGCTGGTGGGGGTGCTGGACGTGGTGGCGGGATTGCGAGGAGCGCTCCTCAGCCAGCATAAAGGCCTCTTTATTCGCTCTGGACAGGGAAAGGAAATCGGCTTCAGCAGAAAAAACACAGCAGGCCGAGCAAAGCGGCCACAGGGCTGCACATCTGGAGTTATTACAACCCTGCCTCCTCGCCAAGAAACTCCGACATTCCTCCAGCAGCTACAAAGCCATGGAGCCTCAAGAGTCATCCACTCCGACTCCCACACATGCACACGGGCTGACACACACCCCAACCACCCTCCTTCACTCTCTCTCACACACACACACACACACACCAACGCACTGATGTCCCCCCCCCCCAAAAAAAAAAACGAACTGGACCAACCAATCCATTTCTCCCCCCACTTTTACAATTACACAAGACGCATGCAGCAAATTAATGCGATTCACTTCCTGTTGACCTTCGACCCGCCACTTCCTGCTGCTTCCCCAAAAAGCGGGAGGGGGGAAAAAAGCCAGACAGAGGAGGGTAGAACGGAGACGGGGTGAGCAAAAAAAAGAAAGAAAGAAAAAAGTTAGCTCCTCCTCTTTCTCCTCCATCTCCCTCTTTCCTTCTCTCTCACTGGGAATGTTAACAGCACTCTGCCACGTCAAGCTTACGAGTTGCCGCTGTGCCACCCGGTAGGAACGAGACGATGCGCTCCGTTTTCCATCAGAACACGTACGTGTTGCATTTTCAAGGGAAAATCTCCGGACTTCGACTCTGGGACAGGCGTTTTTTTGTTTTTTCTCCCCCTCCGAACGAACCTCAGGGCCCGGAGACAGACCCCAACTTCTAGAACTTCTACAATTCCAAACTTTTCCGGCCTGGCCGTCTGACTTCGAGCGCTGCCCCGGCTGAAGCGTCTCGGGAAGACGGACGGGACGGGGATGGGTGAAGCGTGAAGAGAAACATCTGTCCTGAATCTAGGCAGTTTTGCACTGAAGACGGTAAAGTATTGCTTATGCGCCGCTTTATCTCCGTGTTTAGATTTGCGGATAGAAAAAGTCGCCTCGGTCTTTAACCCGAAAGACTTTATCCCTTTTTTTTTTTTTTTTAATTTAAAGTTGATCTCTGAGCAATGTCGAAAGTTCATCTCTGCTGTCGATTTCTTTCCAGAGTCCTGAGAGGCGTGAACGACTGGAACGTTTGGGGTAAGTGGTTCATACATTTTTGGTTTAAAAAAAAAAGAAAGAAAGAATGCAATGCATCTGTTCACTTTTGTCATATTTATCTATGCACAATGTCGGTTGGAGACAGGGGTCAACGGGGGCATGTCTCCAAATCCACGTCAAGCATGCACCCAGATTAGTCGTCTAATATAATATCACAATAAAATAAAAAACTGGAACATTACGTATTAATACTTTTAGGTACTTTTGCTAGTTAGAGCTATGTTTTGGGGGGAAGGGGGGGGATTTCAGGATGTAACCTGAGAATGTGTTTTACTCCACAGGAGGCAGGACGGAGTGCTGAAAGCACCATCGCGAGAGCAAGAGCCATCGCTTCGCACTTGTAAATGGTAAAATCACACAGATATCTCTAATCTCTGAATGAACCTGGTCCAGGATACGAGCGCGGGTGCGTGCAAGCAAATCAATCCGGGAATGGAGTAAGAAGGTTGAAACAGAGAGGATAGTGACCTGTCCCGCCTGCCCAGTGTTCAGACTACCTGTTCAGGAAGTAGCGGTTGTACAGTAGTCTGCACATTGGTTAGGCTGGGTGGGGAAGCGCGAGAGTCGGCTCTTGACCGATCGACAACTTGTCATGCTTTTACTGATCAACTGTGATGTCTCATTCTTTAATAAATCCATCCAATTAAACTTGAAATGTGGTTGTTGTTTTTTTGTTGTTTAAATAAACAAATGTTGTTATTATTATAACCTTAACAATATCTTATGTGTCATCTTACACTCACACAACTACAGCTTTCCTATTAGTTTCACTTTACTGTAGGTGTGTAAGGCATTTTTAATTCACTAAGCCAGTTTTATCGCTCGCAGGAGTGACACAGCATGACTAGGCAACACCATAAAAAAAATAATAATAATTTAAATCCCACAGCCGTATAAACAATCGTTTATATTTAGCCGTGACTTAAAAGTAAGTGACCCAACCCATGAAAAAAGAACTTACACAAGCCACGCAGACTCACACACAGATGCACACACGTCCACACGTCTATATTTGTCTGGGAACAAGAAAAGGTAAGAAGCTGGAAGAGTTCACTGCCTCTCCATCACTCTACACACACACACACACACACACACACACACACACACACACACAGGAAGGAACATGAGAGAGAGAGAGAGAGAGAACACATAACAACAAACAGAGATGATGAACTGGCTCTGCTCTAAAGCTTTGATGAATTGAATGCTGGTTGTGACTGTTTTACATCTGCTGATGAAAACGTGCCAAATTCAATAAAAATGCCTACAGCCTAAAGCTCTCTCTCTCTCTCTCTCTCTCTCACACACACACACACACACACACACACACAGTTTTCTCTTGGTTTATGTGTGGTATCCCAAGCAGAGTGTATCGTCTGAAGTTACTTTGACCAGTCTAGGTGTGTGTGTGTGTGTGTGTGTGTGTGTGTTTGAGTAGGTGTGTGTGCGCGTGTGTGCATTTAGAAACACATTCTGGCATAAGGCTGGTCGCCATAAAGTAACATATATAAAATGATGTTTTATATAAAACCCAAAAAAGAAAAAGGTTAGCAAGGTTAAGGTTAAGGTGTGTGTGTGTGTGTGTGTGTGTGTGTGTGTGTGTTGGACGCTGCAACAACTTAGCCTTTAAAAATGCCCCCTTGACGAAGCTGAATAAGGTTGATAAACCGTATGTGCACCTTTTTTTTTTTCGAACGGAAAGGCAGCCAGAAAGTCTCTATGGGCATGTGTGGTGTGTGTGTGTGTGTTTGGGGGGTGGGGGGGTGTATTTATCTCCTAGTGGGGACAAAATATCCCTATGATTATAGGAACACACAGGAATTTTGACCATGAGGGAAAACCTGGCAAAAAAAAAAAAACTGATTTAAAAAAAAAAACAACCCCACTAAAATTAAATAAATAAATAAATAAATAAATAAATAAATAAAAAGAAAAGAACTAGAAGTACCTTTTGGTTATTGTGGTTTTTTAGCTGGTCCCCGTGAGGAAAAGCATTTCTTTTACATAAAGAGGCTAAATCAATTTTATAGATTTAAAAAAAAAACCTAAACATTATTATTATTATTTTTATTTTAAACACTATTATATTGTTGTTTACCTACAATTAGACATGTTAATAGAATTACCCCACACAGGCAGTAATACAAGCCTGTGTGTTTGCGTGTGTGTTTGCGTGTGTGTGTGTGTGTGTGTGTGTGTGTGTGTGTGTGTGAGAGATAAATGGAGGGGTGGGGGTTCAGTGAAAGTGGAATGAGAGGCGATTGTGTTGGCTCGTGCATTTGGACTTTTCTTCATTCATGTCTGCACAGTTTTGCGAGGCTTTTGGGAACGCTGGGTTCACTTTATTCAAAGCATGTCTGGTAATAGAAACCAGACCACAACCACCAACCCCTCTAAACCACCCACACCCCCCTTCTTCTTCCCCCCGTTTACCCCACAGCACCAAAACCCGGCGGGCAGAAGGGTTATAAAGAGTCTGAGAGCAAGAGAAGGGAACCACAGAGAAGAAGAGAGGAGAGTCATTGCAATAATATATAACACCTTTGTTTCTTTATATGAATGATCAATCACAGTTTACACTCTCGGGGGTGTACAAACGGGTTCCTCAAATGGTCTTTGGATAATTAAGGATTCTTCGCTTCCTAAAGAAGTTCTACTTAAAACCCTAAAGGTTCTACATGGAATTTTTTTTAAATTTTATGGAGGAAGAGGGGAAACATCTAATGCATTTGTATTTAAAAAAAAAAAAAAAAAAAAGAAAAAAAAAAGAAAAAAGAAGAGATAAAAAAATTTAGGAATCAATGACCTATTAAGTGAGTAACAGTGGAATCAAAGCGATGCAATACAGAATGCTTAAATATTATTGTGTTTAAAAAAAAAAAAGCCTCTCTCTTAAACAAGTACCTGGTACCATACAACACTGGAGTTAATCAAAGTACCTGGTACTTAAAAAGAAATACCTGGTACCTTAAAAAACACTAGGGTTAAAAAAAAATGTATCTGGTACCATAAAAGAAGCCTAGGATTAAACATGTACCTGAACTATCAAAAACACTAGATGTAATGAAAGCACCAGGTACCTAAAAAAACCAAAAAACACCTAGTTCCTTAAAAACACTAAAGTTAAAAAAAAACAAAAACCTGGTACCAAAAGACACTTGGTTTAAAAAAAGGTTCCTGGCACCTTAAAGAAATACCTGGTACTATATAAAAAAAACACTAGGGTTAATGAAAGTACCTGCTACCATAAGACACTAGTTTTAAAAAAGGTTCCTGGTACCTTAAAGAAATACCTGGTACCATAAAAAAAAACACTAGGGTTAATGAAAGTACCTGGTACCATAAGACACTAGTTTTAAAAAAGGTTCCTGGTACCTTAAAGAAATACCTGGTACTTTAAAAACACTAGGGTTAAAAACGTATGTGGTGTTTTAAAACAACACCTGGTCAGTTCAGTAAAAATGATTAAATCCAGAACGGTTCTTCGTTCGTCCCCCTGAAGGAAACATTTCAGATTTTAGGTATACATTATTACAGTTACACTCACTGTACTCTTCAGTCTAACCCCTTTACAGGTTCTTCAGTTTGTTCTGCGTAGAACCCTAAAGTAAAGTGTTACCCTTTCAGAAAGAGTCACACGCAGAACACTTTCCATGTGCTAAGAAACCGTCATTATCTAAAGAACCTTTGAAGATTTTTTGAAGACTGGACCCGTGAAAATGGTGCAATTTGTGCTCTTAGGCGCACCCTCTTAGGCGCACTCTCTTAGGCGCACCCTCTTACGCGCACCCTCTTACGCGCACCCTCTTACACCAAGAGGGTTTTTCTTAGGGTTCTTAGCTTCCTACTGGGATTTGTCATGGAATCCTCTGTGAAAGAGAAACATTTTACTGTACACACACTATACAGAGAACAAACTGAAAAAATTAAGAAAAAAAAAAAACAAGACGAAGAACCTAAATATTCAGTATGCAAATTATGTTAAAATTATACAATGAAAAAAAAAACCATGATAAATTTAAGGAAAAAATGGCCAATGTGGCTGCGGTGTGACCGACATGTAGGCAATGGTTATAGTTATTTACTGGGTTTAAACACACACACACACACACACACACACACACACACAGACAGACAGAGCTTCATATGCAAAACCGCAATAAGCCAATAGGAAACAAACTCTAACTACACACTCATTACGGATCTTATGGTTGGAAAAAAATAAAGTCCATATGAGAAGGCGATGCACAGATTTGTTAAGAACAACCTACGAGTTTCCGCTATAGCCGTTATGACCTCAGACGGCATGAGGAAAAGAAAATACCGGAAAAATAAAGAAACAAATCTGACACGGCTCGGGATGTTGTTTATTATTTAGACAAAGAGCAATGGGTTTAGTAAATCGCCTCAGCACGGGCCTTGACCTTAATCACCCGTGTGCCACCCAAGAAAAGCAAACACGCTTGCACAGAGTGTGTGCGCCTAGAGTGTGTGTGTGTGTCTGTGTCTGTACCACACACACACACACACACACACACACACACCAGGCTAGGACAAATGCAGTGGAAACGGACGTCGGTTCTCTTTATTCTCATTAACAAAAGCGATGCAGGACTGCTATACCTCCAAGCTTAAGTGTGTTAGTTTGGGGTCCCTGTGCTCTGAGGAACTGCCATTTCCATCTCACGTTAAAATAAATACATGTGGTGGAGAAAGAGCGGGAGGGAGGAGGAGGATGGAGGTCCCACCCTCGGTGTGTAAGAGAAGGAGACTTTGTGTTAGAGATAAAAGACCACCAGAGAATCCCCCCCTTGCCCCCCCCCTCTCGTTACCCCACATGCTCCTCGTTAAGTCCGTCCTAACCAGCTAACCAGATACGGGCGCACTAGACCCCTGCCCGTCCTCTGAGCTATTCTACACAGTGCATACACACACACACACACACACACACACACACCCTACCGTATCCTACCCTGCCGTTACTCTTTGAAAGTTAAGAGGTTTATGAGAAGCAGTCCCAGTCTGGAGGGGAACAGGCGAGGCGCCACTGACAGCACCAGATTCTGGTATGCACATGTGTGTGCCAGCTTCAGTGAGTCTCTCTCTCTCTCACACACACACATAAACACACACGCTACAAAGGCTCAAAATGACCATTCAGGCCATCCTGATGTTGTCGAATATAAATATGGTATAAGAAATCTATGAACTCTTGGCCTGCGTTCATCTTAAACACATCATATTGTCGTACCCCGAATCCAACAAGAGTCATTTACTAGAAATCGTACCACAGTGGAAAAAATTTCTACAAGACAGATTTTTTTTTTGTGTGTGTGTGTGTGTTTTTTTTTTTTAACTTGCCAAGTCAGCAGAAAGCTAGCCAAAATGGAACGCCTTAAAATATATNNNATAATATCCCAATTGAGATCATTTCTATTTTGGAAAAAGTCAATCTAAACGATCCCACATAAAAGCCCCGGCCATTAAAAGTGAAACGTATTGGCGCTCGGTGCGTAATGCTTGTGCTGGCGCCAGCTCATAAGCGAAAGCAAAGCATGCTGGGATGTCTTGGGGTGGTTTTCCACTTAATTGATCTAAAGTTGATTTGAAGTCAATCGACAGTAATGATGCGGTTATGGGACTGGAGTCAAAAAAAAAAAAAAAAAAAAAAACAAGCTTTATATGAAAATGAAACAAGTTATGAATTGTCATGAGATTATCAGATGAATGATGTTAGGCAGGATGCATTCTAGGGGTGTAATGTCATTACATTACGCGATCTGTATCTGTTTAATCTGTAACTGTTTAATCTAATAAATAAACATCTCTGCATTCGGATTTAATCCCCAATTTGGGCGTGGCCTAAATCAGAAGGGGATCCTACCACAATGTCTCCAGAAACAGTGGAAAAAGCCCAAAGGTAGAAATGGATGAATTCAAACACCTCAAACTCAGCTAGTAATGTGTGTGATTTTTTAATCCTGTACTTATTATTGAATTTTAATATATTATTGTAGTATATTTATAAATGTATATGTTAGTACCTGGGGGTTAGTGGTTAGCACGTTTGCCTCGCACTTCCAGGGTTGGGGGTTCGAATCCCACCTCCACCCTGTGTGTGCGGAGTTTGCATGTTCTCCCCGTGCTTCGGGGGTTCCTCTGGGTACTCCGGTTTCCTCCCCCAGTCCAAAAACATGCCCTAGGCTGATTGGCATTTCCAAATTGTCCGTAGTGTGTGAACGTGTGTGTGATTGTACCCTGCGATGGGTTGGAACCCCGTCCGTCTAAGAATCAGTTTTTACTTCCCATTCCGTACAAACATGTGTTTCTAATGTAACAACACAAAGCACAATACAGAAGTGTATCAAAACATATGAGTGATTTGTTCCATGATATCAACTGTTACGTCCGCCGGTGATATCCATATCAACTCACGGTATATTACTATTGCCATTAAACCTGTCCATGTCATGTGACTATTTTCTATTATTTATTCAACTTACTGCAAACTTTCGATTCCAGTCCAATGCTCTGCTTTGGCTGTTATTTGATCACATGGTATAAAAAAAGAAAGAAAGAAAGAAAGAAAAAAAAAGCGTCTACAAACGGCTCACCTCGTCATCCTTGTACCAGGAGAGCGATTCAGCCGTCAGCACGAACCAGTACTCTTTAGCACCACCTTTCATGATGCTGATGTTGTTGATTGTCAGCCAGCCCTTCCTGATAACCTGAGAAACAGAACAAGATACACAGAGATTATAAACACACACACACACACACACACACACACACACACAATTACAAACTCTCTCACGCTCTCATCCACACACCAACATGAAACAACATTCTCTCCCCATCAATAACCTGTTACTATAGAAACAACGATGTATGACGTACTACTGCACTATTGTCAGAGCTGCTGTTATGGAAAACTAATAAACACCTCCTAACCAATCAGAATCGAGAATTCAGCAGTGCTGTGGTATAACACTGTATGTCCACATGGCCACAACATAAACTACACTCTCTTAACCTGTATCATTACACACAGCTGACTTGGTTGTTCTTAGCTGCAGAGCACAAAATCACACAGCTGAGGAAAGAAAGTCTGGAATTTTTAACCACACGACACAGACATGCACAAATATAGATGATCCAAATACACGTTTTGTTCAAAGGCCTGAATTGTGTGCTCTTGGGCTTGAATGGACATTATCTTAAAAAAAAAAAAAAAAAAAAGTGTGTGGGAGATGCTTGAGCCACCTGTAATCTACATTAGTGATATCACGTGTACACACACACACACACACACACACCCCATCAAAAATATAAGACCAGTACTCACCATGATCTCATCCTAGAGCAGAAGAGGCAAAGGAAAAAATATAAATGATTATAAAAACACAAAACGGACAAAAGATGCCTAAAGGAGATTTAAAAATCCGTATTTGGAGTGCAAAAGTTTGTATCCCCTTTGACAAAATGAATAAGACCAAGAAGTGACATTTTCAAGAATCGTTCTCTTAGATGTTCCTTCATTCTTACAAGTAAAATAAAAAGATATCAAATAGTGAATATTAAGTGAATAATAATAATAATAATAATAATAATAATGAAGTAAATCATTTCAGTTTGATATCCATCTTTTCAAATAAACAACTTGAACACTTGCCCACACTTTTCCCTTATATCTGTTCGCCCTCAACCTCTTTCACGTCCTCCTCTATGCTGTAATATCGGTATGTTTGTATAGATAAATTGTCTTTTTCCATTCAAAAACCATGTGGGATGTAAACTTTTGCACTCAAATCGACAAAAGAAATTTTTTAATTTTTTTTTTTTTAAAAAGGACATTTACTGTCATCTACTCTCTGCCTTTGTGCCTTGTGGTTTCCAGAAACAACAATAGACAAACCATGTTGAATAAAATGATTACGGCTTGTTGTTAAGGCAAAAACCAAAAACTTAATATGGCAATTTTATGTCTAGGACGTTTTGACAGTCCTGACCACCTGCGTTAAAATACACAACTGCTGCTAGTCACGCTCACCTCAGGAATGCTGTCACATCCACTCATCTCCCTGAAATAGCTGCACAATTACATAATACTCTACTACGGGCCTAACCATGTCTACTCTACTGCAGCGGCACTAAGATCCGAAAATATCACCCAGGACAAATGAAGCGTCCTGAAATGAAATGCTAAATAAAAAGCAGATCATCTGCATTAGTCAGGAGTGTGAAAATACTACAGAGCCTTTCTTCTAATTGTTGTTTAAAAAAAAAATAATTAAAAAAAAAATTATTTCGACAGGACTCTTCATTTCAACTGGTATGAGCGAGAGCACAAACCTGCCCCTGGACCAGTTGATAAAGAAGAAGCAGCATGAAACGACATACAGAAGAAAACACAAAACGTAGGAGATATGAACAGGGGTCAGAAACTCAACATTTATTTAAAAGGTGACATGACACAAGAGGACGTATGTAAGGAGTTAAAGGAAGAGTTCAACCATAAACGAAACGCACACAATGTTCCACTTAGAGTGCTCCAGTAACAGCCAAGCAGCTGTGTGGTGGTGGAAGTGCTCTAGGTCATGCAGCTAACAAGAAATAGAACTTTATAATAGCTACCAATTTATCATCATGCATATAGTACGCCTAAATGATCACTCAGTCACCTACAAAAAAAAAAAAAAGTTACATTTGAGGAAAAATAGTAAACAATGTCTGTATTTAAAAATGAAAAGGAACTATTTCATCATATGAATCAATTTTAAGCTACAACCCAGCCTTTAAAATTTAGGCCACACCTCCTAGCTCAGCCTAATACTGGCACCAAATTATGTGATGTGACAATTTTTGTCCACGTTTATGGATAACGGTGTGTTATATTAGCAAGTGTCTGATGGCTTGTACATGCTATTATAATGCTAAGCAGGTGCCTGTAGGCTTTAGCTTTATATAAAGCAATCAGATATCAAATCTGGTGAACTTTTTAGTTAAGAGAAAAACGCGCAAATTTCATTTTTGGCTGAACTATTGCTTTAAAATCAATAGTGTTCAAAACTATTGAGAATAATGGTGACAACATCGAAAAAAGGAAAGTGTGGGTCTGCACCCAGTCCTGAAGATGGCACTGTAAGGAATACAAATGTTACCTGGTTGCCAGCCGCCTTCTTCTTGCTCATTTGGCTGCTTCTCTGCTGTGCACTAATGAGAAAGAAAAAAGGATTCCAGCTGCTCAAAAGCAGTTGTCCAAATCCAGTCATTTCTCTAGTGACATGAAACTATCAGAGTGATCGGACATGAAATCTGGAAACTCACTTGGCAAATCCGATGAAATCTTCATGGTTGGTGTTCATGTAAGCCAGCTCGATGTCAATAAGCAGCATCACCTTGTGATCACAGGTGACAAAATTGTTTGACAAAACTGCATATATATATATATATATATTATTGAGCAATACTATATGATTTAAGTACAACATAAAAGACTGTCGTTTTTTAACCTTATATTGGAAGTGTCCATGTATTGAATTGAATATTCTTCAGATGAATTGTTTCCAGTAAACTTATTTATGAAGCTCATATGTCAGCCAAATGAATGAAATGAATGCCATCCAGCTAAAGTGGTCATCTTTAAATCTGAATATACGTATAACTCTGTTACGAAGCAGTATGTATACCCTTTATCACTTTCTCAAATTGTCAAGAATGTGCATTCAGTAAAAAATAAATCGAATAAATTTCAAGAGAAGTGTTCAAAAATAAAAAGTCTTGATCCGTCACCCATGATGATCGTTTTCTCTAATGACACCTCATAAGCCTTTCATAAATCATCCAGTGCTTAAAAGATGAACGCAATGCTTATGAACGGGTTATATGAATGTAGATACTGACGTGCATGAGTAGCATCGTTCCGTCTACGCCTCACCTGATCCTTGGTACGACTCTCACGATCACGGATGTGCTGAGTGACGATTCTTTCCATTTCCTCTCGCAGCATGGGGTACTGGGCCAGCTATGGACACACACACACACACACACACACATGCAGACAAGATGCAAGGCAGAAGCAAATGTATCACACAACTCGGCCTACGATTGGAGTCTTCCTCTACATACAAACAACATGACCCTATAAAACATGCTGGATTTAAAAGCTAACCATGTGTAAGGTTCATATGCACAAGTCACAAAATATAAAGGAATCACGTAAAACAATAATAAAACATACGAATGGTGCGTGATTGTGATCGTTACGATTAAATTCTTCTCTATTGATGTCTTTAAATTGAATTTCATTGCCTCAGAAGAATTTCAATTGTTAGCTCCCAGATTTTATGGGTGCGTTTATCCATGTTGTGGGACGTTAACAGTTTTCCTCGGTCCCGATTCAAGTCAGGGTTGAGAATTAGCCGATGAGCTCAATCAGGTTATTTTATATAGAAGAGTTTGACAAAAACAATATACAATGGCTGCTTTGAGGTGTTCAGAATCCTTCGATCAGACACTAAGGGTGCTTTCACATTATTCAGTTCGTTTGAGTTGAACCCTGGTGCGTATTCCAACTCGGTGCTGTTGTTCCGAGTGACGTGGTCTCGGTCTACTTGCAAGTGCGGTTCGATTGCAGCGAGAAAGTGATTCGAGTCTGAATCAACGCCGAAGCCGTATGTTTTGGATTGCGAGCTGCTAAACTGAGCCAAAAGACAGAGCTGTAGCACTGTAGAAATGCCATGTACTGTATTCTAGAACAAAAAGAGAACATAAACACACTAAATACTTTAAACTCGTGAGTTATATAATTATCTAATCTGTAATTTAGTGCTGGCTCCGTGCTCTATGTGCTTGGGTGATTTTTGGGGGGTATTTCAACAAGCACTTGGCAAAGGACGGTTCACCTTTTTCCATTGCCTTATTTATGACTAATACATGAAAGAGCTTTATGAGTTACCTTTTCAGCCCTACATGCCTCTTAGCCAACTGTTTTTGTTGTTGTTTATTTTTGTTTATTATATTTAAACCAAGCCAATCCTATTAGCAAACAAAACCAAAAGCGTCAATTTCAGTCTCATCAAACGGACTAATAGGTGTGAAAGCACCCTGCTTTAATATCTTTTATAGACCATTTTAATTCTTGGAGCTGTTTAAGTTAATGATGCATTGCAACGTTTGGCTCATGCAGAGTCACTCTCACAAACCTTAACACACAGACTCATATATAAAACAGCGCAAAGTGGCAGGGATTCGGCTTGATTCTGCTTCGGTCAAGTGCAGCGATGCAAAAACTAAACAGGGAATTTAAGAAGGACAAAAAAAAAAAAAAAAAAAAAAAAAGCAAGACTGCTTGCAGACATGAGCAGAACATTTACACTTGCACTGAATGAATGAAATGAAAGAGAGGAAGAGAGGAAGGATAGGATGTTGGAAGAGATCAAAGTGAGCTCATGTGGATTTTCAGCACAGTCACTTCCTCTCATGACCTACTACGGTATGAAAGATTTGACCCGATGTTACAGTCACTTGGTGAAAGAACGTGTGACGAAATACTTCGCATAGCGCACGTTTGACACCAGTTAAAAGTGTAAAAGAATGTAAACGAATGGATTTCTACAAATGTGTTTGTAGAAATCCACAAGAGGCTAACTGTCCAATGAAAATCCCTGATCAGACGTGAAAGGTGGCTACAAATGAGAAGACAACATGAGGAGAGAAGAAAGGTAGAGATAGATGTTTTTATACGTGTTAGCTAGTGAGCATAACAGGACCTACCGTCCTAAGTGGGAGGAACAAATTAAATTAAATATCCATCATTGAAAGAGGAATTTCACAGAAACTACTAAATTTATTATTTATTTTTTTAAATTGCTAATGGAAAAGACACAGAGAAAAGACAGGACAGGACTACAAAATGCAAGGAAACTGAGACAGTTTGGAAGCTGGAAATTTTGGATATTATTTTGTAAGAGAACCAAATAAATCTTTAGTGTACCATGATATGAATAAAATAAAAATGGAATGAAATTAAATTATTGTAAAAGTGGTAAGGATAGACTGACCGTTGCTGGACAGATTCTGTTATTAGGTTGGCCTTTTTAGGTTTTGTGTGCTACTGTTTTGAAGTAGAGCTGCGTTCAAACAAGCCGTGTTTACCGTGTGCTATTTTAATCGTTTTTGCTATCCTAGCGCAAGAGTTCAGCAATAAAAATGGACAAATTTCTCCGTCCTCTGCCTTCTCTAGTTCCTTGACAACATCGAGTGACTCTGACTCGCTGGAACAACAGAAAAGAAGTCACGAAAGCAAACTTATAAAATATATACAGAAACATTTCTTGAATACGGATTTAAAAGCATGACTGTAAATAAGGAGGAGAAACCAAAACACCAAGGCTTGGGATGTACTGTCCATGTCCAAAAACACTGGGAACCTCTGGCAATTAAGCAACCAGAATAAAAACTTTTAAGCAGGCTAGAAGACCTGTCTCTATGAACAGAACGGATGATTACATATATAACTGTGGTTCTATGAAAACTGACTATTTTTTTTTCACATCGTGCTCAGGTTTCTACTTTGTTTTTGTAAGTTTAACTTTTTTAATCTTGTCCTTGTGTGTGTGTTGGGTTTTTTTTAAGTGTGTAATGTAGAATTGTCTAGTATAATGTATAATGATAATAAAGTAGACTTTAGACTTTGATGACTAAGCGGAGGAACACCAGGAAACCACATGTTGGGAAAAAAAATGGCCAAAGGCAAATGTGATCTGATCTAGTATGGAGCTTATACAGATTACTCATAGTAGAAGGTCAAGGTTATTTGCACTTGGCAAGAAAAACTCCACTAATTCTGAAGGAACATCACCTTGGTGGTCCAGAATATAAGGAAGTAGAAAAACTTTATATTATATATTAATAAGAGTCTCTCTAGATTCTCACGATGTTCCAAACTGGGTTTTAAGATATAGTGCTGTCTTGTTACATGTTCCAATTATGAAGTACAAAAAGTTTCAGCGGATGGAGAAGACTTTTTTTTTAATACTTTCAAATACTACTGTATATCCAATTATATTATTATATTATTTGTTTTAATAGCTTACATTTTTATTTTCTCTCCAACCATTTTAACAGTCTCGGTTATAAGCAAAGGTAACGATGTTAAAACATAACACTGAGATGTGTGAGGAGTTACAGGTTTGGCTCGCATAGGCCTTGTGCACACAAACAGATTTGTTCTAAATGACTCACATAGCCAGTAAACTGAATAAGTGTGTAATCATATCCTCGTACTGAAATAAAATGCCTGTACAATTTCACAAGGCCAAGTCGAAATAGACAATACGATTAGAGACGGCCCTAATCAGAAACACGCTCTCTTACTTTAATAGTGCTTTGAGACAGCAGAAACGAATGCCTTTGAAAAAAGGAGAAGGGATCAGATATCGACACTGACTGTTCAAATAGAAAGAAGAGGCCTGGGGAAAAGGAGTAAACATACAAATGTCTCAACAACACAAAAACTGGGTGAATTCTCTAATCTGATTGGTCAGAAGATGTTGATTAATTTTCTATAAGAGCAGCTCTGACAGTAGTGCAGCTGCAAAACCCTCCAACCCTCCGACCCTAAAACCCTCCAACTCTAAAACCCTCCAAAACCCTCCAACCCTAAAACCCTTCAAAACCCTCCAAAACCCTAAAACCCTCCAAAACCCTAAAACTCTCCAAAAACCCTAAAACCCTCCAACCCTAAAACCCTCCAACATTAAAACACTCCAAAACCCTTCAACCCTAAAACCCTTCAAAACCCTCCAAAACCCTAAAACCCTAAAACTCTCCAAAAACCCTAAAACCCTCCAACCCAAAAACCCTTCAAAACCCTCCAAAAACCCTAAAACCCTCCAACATTAAAACACTCCAAAACCCTCCAACCCTAAAACCCTTCAAAACCCTCCAAAAACCCTAAAACCCTCCGACACCCTTCAAAACCCAAAAACCCTCCAACATTAAAACACTCCAAAACCCTCCAACATTAAAACACTCCAAAACCCTCCAACCCTAAAACCCTCCAAAACCCTCCAAAACCCTCCAACCCTAAAACCCTCCAAAAAACCGTTCAACCAGGTTTATATTAATATATATTCGTTATCATTTGATGTTGTTTAACCAAAAAAACTATAATCTTTCATATGCTGAAGTTTTCGGTAAGGAGAAGGTTATTTAACATTTATGTATTGTAAGGAGTCTCCAGTGTTAGTGCTTCGTAACAACAGTTTTCCTCTATGGGGAAAGTCTTCAGGATTTTACACGCTCTGATCTGTCTTATTATAATGAACTAATTTGTCTCGTGGACATTAAATGTAACAATAAACGGATAAAACGTATGAGATGCCACTCACTAATAAATAAATAAAATGCAATCGTTGACAAATTGCTGTGATAGAAGAGAATTAAAACACTAAATAAACAAAAATAATAAACTTCAGGGTTGGTATCAGTAACTCAAGTGTTTAATTCCTTACTTAATCCTGTGTATTTCAGCCTAACAGGATAAACAATGCTCCCTGACATCAAACAAAAATATAAAGGCCACAGATTAGCCACCGAGTCCAGCCGTCAGTCTATCCATACCCTAGATGACGCAGACAAACGAGGATTTTGTTTCTGCATTACCTTTTCACTACATTTTCGTATGGTGGAGGTCAGTTCACTCACTACCATATCTATACACTTCAGGCAGGGAGACTTCAGCTTTTGGATCAGCTTTTTCACTATAGCCTCGAAGGCCAGATCGGGGGTAAACAGGCCCGTCCTGTAGAGGAAGTGGGGTGGCACAGCACAGGACAGAGATGGTAGAGAAGATGGGGAAAGAAGAGGTGGACGGATGAAGGGAGGAACAGAAAAGCATGAGGAGTGAGGAGAAAGAACAAAAAATGGAGAAAAGGCTCAACCAAATAATAGGAAAACAGAGGGAAAAAAGAGGAGCTAGCAAAATGAAGGGGAGAGAAGAAGATGTGAGGATAAGGAGATAGCAGGTTCGGGATGGAAGGACAGATAAGACAGCACAGAGGAAAGAAAAGGCAAGTGAGACATTTGGTTTCTCTTTAAGCCATTCGTCAGAGGGCTCGAGCCAAGATCTCCCTCCCACAGAGAGAGAAAGAGAGAGAGGAAACCTCAGCCTGCTGTCCACGGGCCAACAGCTTGAAGCCAGGAATAATTTAGACTGCAGCGTCGCACACTCACGCCAGTCAGAGACCCTCTAAATTCCGATCTCCATGACCCCAACCTTACAGCTGACCACCAAAACCAGAGCCAGTCTATTACGTCCCCACTGGAGCAGTGGGAACTCTTACAGAGTGCTGACACGGCTCTCAGGCGGCTGTTAATCTGGGTGTTAGTGCTTGTTAATAGCCTCCTGTCTTTGTCCTCAGTGGTTTTGTAGTTGTAAATGTAACACGGGGAAGGGAAATGCAATTCTTTTGCACTTTCCTTACAATTCGCATAACCACGTTGCTTAAAGTGACGTATTTGTTAGCTGAAAGTTATAATACTTATTCTGACTGACGTGCATTTGCATCGCTACAGTCTTTCAAGCCAGTGTCTGGGCGCTGAAGTCTTAATGCTAGGTATATATCATGGTTAACGCACAAACCTTATCACACAGCATAATATGCTTTCGTTTTTGTATGATAAGCAGTTAAAACCCTGATTATTTATTTACAATTATGCAAATGTTTCAATACAGGGCTGGGCCATATGGCAAAAAAATATTATCAATAATATAATAAGAAAAATATCATTAAAATATTATCAATAATAATATTAAGACATGCTAATAAAATGCTCAAAACAAATCTCACAAGTTATTAGCCTAACAGCTAGCTTGCTAGTGAAAGATTTGAATTCTTTTATTAAAATACCTGTGTGTACCTTTTATTAAAATACCTGTTTTTTACACAATATAAACAGGTAGCCTAATTAAAGTTAATTAACAGGCTACTGGCTTTAATTACACAACATAATAGTTAGCCTAATGTTAGTAGCGAAACTGGGCTACTGGTTTTCATTACACACTGTAAGAGTTAGCCTAATGTTAGCTAGCACAAACTATCTAGAACATACTGGTTCTAACTACACTATATAATACTAGACCTAATGCTAGCTAGTGCCTTCTAGCTAGTGACTAATGATTTAATTACATAACTCTTAACATAATGTTAGCTAGCATGCTAGCGAATCTGGTTACTGGTTTTTAGTTAGCCTAAACGCTAACTAGCATGCAAGACAACCCAGCACTGGAGAACATACTGGATGTGATAATTAAACAATATAATAGTCAGCCCAATAATGTCAGCGGAGTCATGCTAGCGTCAAATATAATAATGTCATGCTAGCGGAGTAGGCTGTTGGTTTTAATTACACAATGTAATAGTTAGCCTAATATTAGCTAGCATGCTAGTGAAACAGACTACTAGTTTTAATGGCATGATAGCTAGCAGGTTAGCAACCTTGGCTACTGGTTTCTACAATATAAGTTTAATGTTATGTAGTATGGCTAGCAGATTGGTAAATAATTCTAGCTTAACTACTAAAATGAAATTATTACTGCTGGAAAGACTTGAAATTTAAAGTCTACAAAAGTAAATGGTTTAAATTATTTAATTTTATTTTGGTCTAATCACCTGGTAGTAGCAATGGGAAGAGAGTTGGTCAGTGATACAAAAAGTACATTATTTATCAGCCCCATTTTAAATATCAGAAATTGTCCCTGTTTTTCTTCAGTTCCACCTAGCAGTCAAACTCCAGCACCCAGATGTTTCTACCCAGTGCAGGCAGCCATTTTGACCATGCCATGGCCATTATACTCATTTCTGTCCAAAACCTACAGCCAGGTACACAAACACACACACGATAACCATTGCCCCTCTGCAGCCCAGCAGCAGGCCCATGGGTAGGCGACGGCGAGTTTAGGGGGAACTGGGACACATCATAACCCTCCACCAAGGCTTTACCTTCTTGGTACACTGCCTAACAGTATTGACTAGCTCAGAAATGACCATGTCCACGCATTTCTGGCAAGGCTCTTTAATCTTCGTGATCTGCCTTTTCACAATGGTCTCAAAGGCCATGTCCGGGGTGAAGAGCCCAGTTCTGCCCGTCAAAAAGGAAACAGACAGGTTCGAAGGTGAAAAAAAAATAACAGAAACAAAAAGGAGGAGGGGGTGAGAGAAAAAAAAGGAGAGGTTGGGCAGAAAGAAGAGTGTTAATATGATTTAATGAGATTTGTGGTTTAAGAGTAATAAATTAAGAAAACGTCATTCATAAAATACATTAGCACTTTGAAATACATAAGTGGATTTTCACTCTTGCAATCCAGACACCGTGACTCTGTCTGTTCCCAACTATGACTAGCAAGAAAAAGAATGTTTAGTCATAGAGGACTCTCAAAATGTCCCCAGCTGTCCCATAAAACACAATGATATATGGAAGAAAATCATTTGTTTTATTGGAATAATTGCCCACTGTTATGTTTAGGAAATTAGTCAGTTCATTGTCTGGTTTCTATTCTGTCCAGTGATGTTTTTTTTTTATTATTTATTTTTTTATACATTTTTAAGTCAGTTACACCAGACAGGTAGAATCCTCACACAACCAGCCCCAGGTTAGCGTGAGACAGGTTAACGATTAAAATAAACAAATGACAAATCTAATCACAAGCTCTTCCTGGCTCACGACCCAGATAGCATCCGGATGTGGGCCACTTCGGGCAGTGATGCGGCACTGCTGGCCTTCTTTTCACCTGGACAAAATGGATATGAGCCTGAAGTGGCCCACGTGTAAAATAGCAAATATGGCCCAAATATCCCAAATCACAAGTGGGCCTGTATAGGCAAAGACACGGTTCTCACGGCAATGTGTAATCTGCATGTGACCCTAAAGTGGCCCATGTGGTAAACAGTGAATATGGCCTGAATATCACAAAACAAATGTGGGCCACCTTTGGCAAAAATGTGGCACATGCGGCATTGCTATAGCTTGCTTGTGGCCCAAATCTGGCAAACAGGAGCGGACCACCCAAGTGCCATTATTCCACGCGGTAGTATGTGGGACGGATGAAAGTGTCAGGTGTGGGCCGGATCTGGGCCACAGCAATTTTTGCTATCTGGAAAATTCATAAATATCGGTTTTAAGCAGGAGTTAAACCGAGACTCAAGGAGCCGTCGTGATTAGGTCTTGTGATTAAATTAAACTTTGAGGATAGACAGGTGGAAAAGACGGACACGGCAGTGATTTGAAGTCGAGGAATGGTGGAAAGAAGACGTGCCTGATGCCGTGAATGTTCTTGATGGCGTAGCTGATCTCCTTGCGCAGCTCCTTTTCATCAAACTCCATCTACAGAGGCAGGGAGAGAGTGAGTACAGAATTATTATTATTATTATTATTATTATTATTATTATTATTATTATTTTTTTTTTTTTTTTTTTTTTTTTAAAGAGGAATAAAACATATCAGGACAAACTTTGGGGTGGAAACAGTAACTTTGCTTTGTGTCAGGCCTCATTACACCAACTATATTAACATTTATGTACTTATTTATAGATTTTTATAGAAGTTTCTGTAAACTGGACCTTAATTTTGAGCTTCTCCGGCTTGGAAGCCTCAGTGCTCAGTCCTCAGTAATAATATCTTGACTGATCAACTACAAATTTTCAGTCAGAAATTAAACTACTAAGAAATGATACTTTTCCTGAGGAGTAAATCATTTTCCCTGTTACATAAATAATCACAAATAAGGAGATCAGTATCACAATCGTATTACTAATCACTTTAATCCAAGTACCAACTGATCTGAAGAAAAAAACCCTGACTAATCCCACTACTAAAGTATCACACACGTTTATCTTAATTAATAAAACTTAATAATTAGATTCAGCATTGTTTCAACTAGTAATAAGAAGAGGATGCTTCCAAGAATCCTTTTCTCACTCTTGACTCTTGACCACTTCCTGTTTAATCGCTTCAGACAGACTGTTTTATTGTACGTGTATGTGTGTGTTTGTGTGTGAATGTGAGTGTGTGTGTAGTTTTTTTTTTTCCAGTAAGCGGGAGATGAATGTTTTACTCATAAAGCCTGTACTCATGGCCAGAGGGAGGCGCGAGTTTGGGCAATGACTCATTCTTTGGTCGCTAAGCGATAGTGACCCACGATGCGCCTCCAGAGCACTGCGTTATAGAAAGGCTGAAGGGTTTTTTTTTTGTTTTTTTTTGCTGTCATATGTAAACAAACATCTACAGTTGTAAATTTCAGGCTAATATTGTTTTGGGAATCACAATAAAAATGACTTTAAATGCATGAACCATGCTCATTAAATATGAAGCGTGTATTTCTGTCTGTATGTGAGCTTCACACACCTTGACCAGTTCAAAAGGGAAGCGTTCGTGGAAGATGCGGTTGATCCTCGCACCGCCTGAGAGCTCATAGGTCTCGATCTGATCACCCGAGCCCTCGATACGCTTCTCAAAATCCACAGAGAACTGCTGCACCATCCTGGAGAGACAAGTCAGTGAAGTAGATGTAAAAATTCTTTAAATGTGTACAGAAGAAGAACTACGGTCCCTGGAACATACTATTCTCACAGAAGATTGCTACATAAACTACTCAAATTCTCATACAGGTCATTTCCAGGCTTGGTCCATAACCTCCCAAAGTTCTCTCATGGCAGTGTCTTACTGTGAGGCACTTTATCATGAGGAACCCTTATAGTAAGGAACCATTTTATTGTGATCACGTTTTGGGGCTTTCTTTTGGTTCCGTTCAGGGTTTCTTTTTATGCCATTAGGAGTCTAAATCTAGACTCAGATTTTTGCATTGTTGCAGTGGAGTATCTGCGAATCTTCTGCATGTTCGTGGATATGTATAAAGCTGAGCTACTGACTGTAACAAGGCCTTGGTCTTGCGAGACGGGTCATCCGGGCGGAAGTTCTTGTACTCCTCCACCTCCTTCTCGATGGACAGCAGCTGGCTCTGGAGCTTACTGCGCAGTCCGGGCAATGTGTCTCGGATATGATTGGTTAGTTGCTGTGAAAACAAATGTAAGGGTTACACGAGTTAGGGTTATACAGTTGTTGTTTTTTTCTTCTCCCAATTGATTAAACATAATCAAGACTGTGATCTTGGTGCGCGTAGATAAGGTTAAGCTGAGGTTAGCGAATTGGGTATTATTAGATGTTTATTATAAATTCACTCACATGCTTCTTGTTCAAATGTGTTAACTGTCTGCCCCATCACAGTTCACTCTAAACATTTTGGGGTCTCAGTTTTCTGAAAACACTTATTTATTTGTTTGTTTCTTTACAGACAAACTTTGTTTCTTACCTATTTACTTATCTACTTACTTATTTATTTCCTTACTTACTTTATTACCTACTTACTTACTAATAATATACATACTTATATACTTTCTTACTTACTTACTTACTTACTTGCATACTTACCTACCTACTTACTAATAATATACATACTTAGTATATAAGTATGTATATTATTAGTAAGTAGGTAGGTAAGTATGTAAGTAAGCAAACAAGTAAATAAGAAAGTATATTTCTTATTTACTTGCTTACTTACTTGCATACTTACCTACCTACTTACTAATAATATACATACTTATATACTTTTTTTTTTTAATTATATATTCTTATTTACTTACTTACTTATTTACTCACTTACCAATCTACTTGCTTACTTACTTATCTACTTACTTACATATCTTGTTGCTTACTCACTTACTTACGTACTTACTTACTTATTTTCTTACTTACATACTTACATATTTACTCACTTACTTATATATTGACATACTTATATACATACCTACCAACTTACTTGTTGATCTACTTACTTGCTAGCCTAGTAATTAATTAATAAATTTGTTTGTTTGTTTGTTTGTTTATTTACTCACTTACTTCCTTATGTATTTGCTTAATTGCTTTCTTAATTAACTTGTGTACTTACATGCTCACTACACGTACTACATACTTATCTATTTAGAATCTAACTGTGTTTATATTTCCCCTTTAAAGCCACACTTTATTAGTGATCGTCTATTTCTAATATATTGGTACCACTTTATTGTGCAGTACAGTAAATACGTGTTATAGTTTTTAAGTAAATAAGTCATTTCTGCTACATATTTTGCATTAGATCAGATTAGATTAGATATTACATAACGTGTGAACATGATCATGTTTTTACAGCGACGCGAAGAAATTCGTTTTTAAAATTTCAGAGGTCATAATCCCCAAGTAATTAAATAAGCACTTTGTTATTTAAAAAATAATAATAACCCATGTCTCGTGTGTGTTTTTGCTACTATACTAACCTCCCTAACAGGGTTTATAGACTGATAGTACTCTTAGTCCCTGAACCAGTATGAGGACTTCTGTAAGTCGCTCTGGATAAGGGCGTCTACCAAACGCCATAAATATAAATGTAATAATGGAGTACTTGCAGATGACATTATCTACACACTTAATGACGTTAATATGTAAGTATAGAGTAACTAATGTGGGGAAAAAATGTGATACTTCGGTGTTGTCCCAGTCCTGGAGACTCTGTCTTCCCAGCTAGAGCTGATGAAATTCGTTTCACTTCTCTGCGAACAGCTTCCTCTCACCTGGTTGAGCACTTTCTGCAGGTAAGCTGTTCCCATACGATCTGCCAGGTGTCTGTATGCAGGATGTGACAGGAAGAACTTCCTCTCAGCAGCCATAGCAGCAGTGATGTCCTTCTTCCCATCAATGTCTTTCTGACTGCGGTTCACCACACCGATGTAGCCTAATGCAGACACATGAGAACAACAGTATTATTATTATTATTATTATTATTATTATTATTATTATTATATTTATTTATTTGTTTATTTTTAACATATTATTACTGAAAGAATGCATGACGAAAAAGTGAACTGGAAGACAGACAAAGACGTTTCCTGTTGCATTTAATGTCTATCAAGCATTCATGCATTTCTTCCCTGGAACAGACTCTTTAGCTCGTAATCATATAAAATATGCTTTGCGCGGTGTGGTTTTGCATGTTACATGAGTGAGTCACAGACGCTGGGAAGGTAAAGACACTGTATGATGGAAACAAATTTAGAAAACATCCCAGCGCTGCCCGAAACCAAGTGGAAAAATGGAACGTCAGCTTAATGCATTCAAGGGTTTCCCATAAATATGTTTTATTGCTAAGCAAAGAAAGGAACAGAGGTTTTTTCCAGATGTGTCACTGAAATCAAGACATTGTTGTTTTTTTTTCATCTTACCCATGGGTGTTCTCTCTCTCTCTCACTCTTTCACATTCTCTCTCTCCTTCTCACTCTCTCTCTCTCATATCCTCATTTTTCCTTCTTTCCCTTATTTTCCTTCTGCTATTCCCCAGCCTTACAAAATATCCAACACTCGAGTGGTGCAGTGAGTTCCTCATCCTTTAACCACTAGAGGGTAGCACTGAGCAACACCGTTTAGTTAGAACAGCATACAAATAACAAAGAGGAAAGAGCTGCCCTGAGGTTTTCTTCTACATGTATAAGAAAACTAAACATGGTTTATCACTTCATATAGAGAATGAATCGGAGATAGTTTAAACATCTTTTATCGACATGTTGGTTTACTTTCACTTACCTGCATTACCCACAATGCCATGCTGATGCTGATATGATGCAGTGGGATTTAACCCTGGCTTCATCACTAACTAAAGAGAGCGATGCGGCGCCGCTTTAATCCTTTAGCCTGTCCAGCTCTCAGACCTCCTCACCAGTACACTCTTCTTAAAGCTCTAAAGCACTTTCACGCTAATACCTCCGTCGACTACAGATAACTGCTCGTTATCTCACTCTTTCTAACTTTCGTATCCAGTTAATATTTGCAGCATTGAATCCAGGATCTCTCATTGAATGTTGCTGGAGAAAAGGAGCTGTTGCTCTTTTGTGTTTAGGAGCTAGCTGCAGAACCTGAGTGTCGGTATAACTTCTGTTTGAGACAGCTGAACGGTTTTTTTTAAGCTATTAAAACACCACTGCGACTGCGTTAGCAATAACGGCGTCCATCTGTGGTGACATCAGCCTGGCAAACAGCTACTAACGTCTCATGGGAATAACAAAAATACAGCACCGACTGACAAATTAGCTCGAGAACCACTAAACACATCACAAAAATAACAACATGAAGATGTTTACTGTGTTTCAGGGTGGAGTTTTCTTTTAACAGACCCCTGTTTTGAAACCCTCACCTCGGCGCAGTGGTAACAGCTTGTTTTCTAGAATATCTCGAGCATCTGTTCCTTCATCCATCAGATCCAGTTTGGTGATCACACCGATGGTGCGCTGACCTGCTTGAACACGTACACACACACACACACACACACACACAGAAATATGTGAAATGATTCCAGAGGTGTGAGTGATTCATTAAGATTGCTTTAAAAACTGCTACTAAACATTTACAGAGCACTAGTGAGAATTTGCAGTTTCATGCATTAAATATATGATGTACGGTATAAACGTACCTATTTTGTCCTTAATATTAATCTCTTGGAAAAGCATGACTGAAAATGTTTGGCCATGAAACTATGCAAAATACGCTTTTCGATCATTTCTATAAATAACATTCGGACAAACTGTAACGTCGAAGGCTGACCATGGGATGTGATGAAAGAACGATCTTCATAACATGCAAATGAGTGACTGTTTATTCATTTGACCTAATTTGCATATTATTATACATAATTTATACAAGTATATTGCTGTTAATATTAATCTTTTGGAAAAAATACAGCACACACCTTGCGGATCCACTTCTTTGGCAATCTTCAGAGCGTCGGAGTTGGCGAGGTCGGAGTTAGCAGGAGATACAGCCAGCAGCAGGCAGTTCTCCTTCGTAACAAACTGCATAAGCATTTCCTTGATTTGGTGCTCGATGTCCACCGGCTGGTCGCCGACCGGCACTTTAGTCATTCCCGGCAAATCCACCAGAGTCAGGTTCAGTACTGATTGGAAAAGTGAGTTGAACGATGATTCAGAGTTAAACGATTCTTATTTTCCATATTTGATTCCTTCATTTGATTCAGATTTGTCAGCAAGACGTATAAAATGGTGGGGTTCTTAGAAAACTTTAGAAGCTGAAAATTTGGGTGTGAAAACTCGACCCGTAAAAACCTTTCTGCTCACGGCTGCTCAAATGAAAATGAATTAAATAAGGAATAAACCACTTTTCTATAAGAAAATAATCATCAGTAATTCAGTACGATGTGGCCTGACACGATGTGGAGTTACTATTAGCTGTTACTTACTTAACAAATGACACATCATACTTTTATCCATTTATAGCTACATTTAATGTAGGGCTGGGCGATATATCGATATAAAACCAGTACCGTGATAAACTAATTACGCGATACACTTTTCTGAGATATCGTTGGTATGGTGATGTTTTTTTGGTTTTTTTTTTTTACATTTTTAATAATTACAAATTAAACATGCTGCTGATTTGACGTAATATTTAATTTTTATTTAATCTTCTTTGTTTATGTAAGCATCAAAGAAAATGATCGTCAAACGTTTAACTGAAAGTTTTTTTGCTTTTTTTACTACTGTTTTGCAGACACTTTGTTAGCTAAACTATATATCGTGTCTCGCAGAAATGTCCTAAAGTATCGTGATATGATATTTTTTGTCTTATCGCCCAGCCCTAATTTAAGGCTGTGGAACTTCCATAAAACGAGTCAGTCCCTACCTCTTCCTTTTTTTCCCCCTCCATATTAATTAAGTAATATGATTCATTAAACAGGTTCTGATAGCTATGTGCACTGTTTTTTTTTTCTCTCACATTTTATTCATCGAAGAAGTTTGCACTGAACTCTGGCTTGGTATAATGTAATATATGGTGTTCAGTTCATTTATGTGCAGCCTTAACAACCAAATTTAAGGTCAAAGTCACTTACTTTGCCCTTTTTAACACTTATTAGATGTTAGAAACGTCAGTCTCGTTGATTTAAATACCGCACTGTAGTCACGTGATGGACGTCTTACGGAAAAGTTCAATTTGAGTGAAGGTCAAGTGTTAAGTCGAATACACTAGAAGCTCAGTTTGTTATTTTGCATACTATCTTGCTAGTGTTATAAAGCATTAAAACCTAAACGACGTACACAGAGTATAGACACAGTATCTCACCATTAGGGGAGCAGACACGCAGGTTAATAGGGACTGGAGAAATGCCTTTATTCTGCCCAGTGACACGATCCGTCTCCGCCTCGATCTCCTGCCGCACTTCATCAAAATCTGTAAACTTCTTCCCCTTGCAGTGCAAAAACTCTGCATACTCTATACGCAGAGGAAACGAGTAACAATACGAGCTAAGAAATTCTGAAACACCTTGTATAATGGACATCAAAATGCAATTCAAATATTTAAAAATATATATATTAATCAACATAAGCAAAATAATACTCTTTAAATTTAAGTAAAGATTAAAAGTGATTTTTTTTTTTTTTTTTTTACAACTTTGAAATTTTTGCTTTTTAAAAAAAATTTAAATAGAAATCCAAAATGTATAAATAGAAATGGCTAGAAATTTCCAATTGTTGTGTTTGTGTGTATATATATATATATATATGGTTGGAAAGTTTATAACAGAGTGCAAGGAAAGACATTTTCTTCAATAATGTAATGATTCATACAAAAATATTAATCACTTTCTGTAATGTTATTGGTTAATGACATTATCTTTGACTTGTTTTCTCACCATTCTTTCAGCATTCAAAATTTCACACACGTGGTTCATAAATATTCAAACCAGATTTTGACAGCTGGGTTTTTCTTAATATCTTGAATATTTAATATCATGAATATAAATGTAAGGGATTTTTTAAATAAAGTCTGACTATCAGATGTGCTATCGCGTTAAAAGGATTTGTTGAAAGGCTGATTTTTGTAGCATGAGATTAGCAATTAGTCTATACAATCTGTTACCTCATTTGCATATTGTAATGAATATTTCATCCTCTCTTGCAGCATTTCCATATATTGTTAAATGTTATAAGAATTCGGTAACGCAAAAAATTCTTACCTTTAAGAATATTGTCATTCTGATATGAGTAAAGAAAAAAAAAAAAAACTGTGGTACTTTCCGACATACACTAGATGGCAGTGTTGAGAAACAAGAATCCCTGATAGCTTGTTGAAATGGAGGAATTTAAAGCATGCATATTAGGTTCTTTTAATGCTGTGGAAATAATGTATTGCCATTTCAGTCCTAAAGCAAGTCAATATTTTGTCCCTACACACAAGTACTGATGCAAAACTTCATATATGAGTAAAGAAAAGATGATTGAGTTGAAATTAAAGGCTAAATTGCGTATACAGTTTCAGGACTATCTGTCTGTCTATCTATCTGTCTCTTTATCGAGTGTTACTATAAGGAAGTGAGGACAGATGAGAACTTAGATGAGTCATCTCCCCAGACAGCCGAGAGACTGATGAGAGTGCGGTTGCCATGGCAGCAAGCTCACCTGTGGGGGAGTTGATGAGCTGCAGGACCAGGGGGCGGCGTGTGACGATGCCTGAACCGCGGGGAAGGAAGTCCCTGTGACGCAACACACACAAGGTCAGCGAGTGAACAAAACAAAAATACCCACACTTTAAGCCAAACAGGCCTGCTGTTCTGATGGTGTACAAAAATTCTGCATGATATTTTGAGCATCTCTTCTCCATTCTAATTTCAAATTATTTGGGCAAATTGTACGATCAAGGGTTAAAATCAAAAGTGTATAGTTATTGTAGGATCTGTTTGTGTGAATTTTATTTGAAATCAAAAATAAATCTTAATGTCTCATTTGAAAAATGCTATATCTGATTGTCCACCATGACGGATTCAAACCTCATCACCGGTCTATTTCTTCTACGCTGCCTTTTTAGAAATGTAACCATTTATATATACATCTCTAAGATAAGGTAGCAATGGGATTAAAGTTTACTATAAAACTTAAACCCAGGATTAAAATTGGCTTCGATTTAATCCTATATTTAAGTTTTACAGTTTTGCACAACTGGAGGAATAGATAAAGTTGTATTTAATCCATGTTCAAGTGCAATCTTGGGTGAAACACAGTCATTGAGTCTCAAACTTATGTGTAATTTGGCAGAAAAAAACAATACTTTTTATAGATCGATTTTTATCCACCATCTTTGTTCTTGAAGCATAGAATGACACTCAAACTGGTGCATCCAAAGTCGTACCATTTCAGCTGTCATGGATGTTTAAAGTTAATCAGACCCACGACACAATCAGGACATGGCTACTGAGATTTTATTTTCCTCACCACTTTCCTGGTCAACAGGATGTTGAGGTGTTGAAGTGCCTCTGAGGCGTTTTGGGGTTCGATTAAGGCTATACAGACAGCTCTCGGTGTGAGACGAGCCGTAATAAAACATTTTCTGTGAGTCCCACCAAATACACACCTGCGCAATTGTGCAATTATCTAATCAGCCAATCACCACGATGAGTAAAATCATGCAGATAGAAGGCCCGTGCTTAAATTAATGTTCACGTCAAACATCAGAATAGGGAAAAATCTCAGTGAGCTCAGTGAATTTGACCGTGGCATGGTTGTTTGAGTATTTCGGAAAGCGCTGATCTCCTGGGGTTTTCACACACAACAGTCTCACAACAATGGCTACGATCCTGTCTGCCAAGACCAGGAATCTGAAGCTAGAGTGGGCACAGGTTCACCGAATCTGGACAGATGATGATTGATGATTGTTAAAATATAGCGTGATCTTTTTCTAATCTTCAAATGTCCAGTATGTACTTACTATGGTACCACATTGACACTTTATGTCCAAAACAATGACTAGTGTTTCGCAAGTCTGGCAAGTCTTTATTAATTTTCCTGACTCAACTTATCAGATTATTACCAAGTAATAAGTACCACGTATTGATTTTTTTAAAAATATCAGTGCAGTGCAAGTTCAGGACCAGCAGTGGGAAACACTGATTAGTCCATAACAAAAACTGTATAGTTTTATTTTCTTCCCAATGAAAAGTGCTGAACGATTTGCTGTCAAACCCTCCAGCTGTAGCAGTAATACCCCAAAATTCTCTCTAATGCAATCTCCAGCTGTTTCCAGATATTCACTTGCAGCAATGCCAACTGAATCTCTCCCCCGACCTTCGGGCAGAGCGTGAGCTTGGTGTGAGCACGCTGGACTTCTCCATGACTGACACCATGCTCAAGCCAGATGGCAGCAACTACAGGTTCCCGTGACGGCAACCCCGCCTCCGGATACGAGGCCATATGGAGGGACCATATGGGTGATAGCCAGCGCCGGATCACACAGCCTCAATCACACCGACACTGCTCAGCTCGTGACTGAGGGCTAGACTGAAAAAAGAGCTCGGACTGGTGCCACTGCAACGTCACAGGAGAGAAATCTTCCATTAATGTATTAGGAGGTGTACGTGATCATAAATGAACAGAGAAACCAGCCACAATCACTGTCTAGAGAATAAAAAACATGCATGTTTTACAGGTATTTCAGACAGTAAAAGCACTATGCATTGTGGGTAAATACGTAGCATTTGCAATGTTTACAAAAATATTAATTAAATGTAATCTTTTTCATATTCATTACATTAGTATTACGTTTCTAAATCATTTAGCTAACATGTTCTTGGAGTCTCCTCTAATATTTTTAGGTCATTTAGCTACAAAGGTCTCACATGAAGTAATCATCGATTCACCAATAAGAGTCGACTCTCTCAACACCCTCATAGCTCGGCCAAAGTTATCGGTATCTCATAAATTGTTCAATGAAACTTATTATTGCATCTGATATGCGAGTCGACTCCAGAAATTCACCTAAAGGAGTCGAGTCAAAGAGTCGACCCGTTCACATAACAATGACATCACTACTATTAGCTAACTATTAGGCTGTACACCTAAAAACAATGTTAAGCTAAAACCTAACGCTAGGTTTTAGCATCCCTTGCCTGATTAGTAAGTCAGTAATGATGATGGTGATTGCGACTTCGAATCCCGATGATTCCACAGCCATCTGTGACTCTTGGGAGTCAAGAAAGCAAGATTGTTCGTGCTCTCAGGACAGGAGGAGCATACTCTCTGTCCCCTGTCAATCACCGTGACGCTAGCCAATCGTGAGTGTCTGTGAGCTCTTGTATGCGGAAGAGGGCGGATAACACTTTCCTCCGAGTGCGTTACGCCACCTTGCGATGCGGAAACATACGATTATCTAGCTTCACATATTTCAGAGAAAGCACGTTAGACTTCAGCCTCACACACTAGTTACTTTAGATATGCGAGTCAGCTCCAAGCGTCATCTAAAAGAGTCGGTCCAAAGAGTCGCCCACAAATAACACATCACTACGACCATAATTAGCTAATAAGTGTGTTAGGCAGTTCAACTAAAAACCATTTAAGCTAATGCTAGCTTTCAGCCTAACTGTATGTCTTTACACTGCTTGAGTAATGGGTTGCTTTTATTTTTAAAATAATAATAATAATAATAATAATAATATAAGTCCTTGGCTGCGTCCGAAATGGCGTACTACTCTACTACACAGTAGGCGAAAAGCAGTACGCCAGAGAGGTCCGAATTCTCAGTAGGCGAGAAATACCCGGATGGCGTACTGCTTTATGCAGTATGCAACCGATGGACACTACACGAGTCAAAAATCCCATAATGCAACAGGACCGGTGTGGAGCTCAGAAAAAAAATGGTAGAAGACAGCGTGTCGGCTCTTTTTAAGTATTAAACCTTGGTTAAACAGGACTTATTTAACAATACCTGAATAAATTGTTAATTTGTTGAAGGTGTAAACAAGAAAACAGTTCTCACAAACCTTGTTTGTGATCTCCATCATGTATTAGCCGGCCAAGCTAAGTTAAACGGCAATGAATTTACCTCAGCCTGTTAACCCTGCCCACATTACATTACATTACATTACATTACATTACTAATTGAGTTAACTTTCCTGATGTGAATTTTGCTGTTAGTGTGGTTACTTTAATCTGGTGGTCCCTTTACGAGTTTTGCGTTTATGATGACGTCGAAGGTCACATGACAATGCCAACATGGCGGATGTACATAGTATGTCTGGGATTGTATTCATACTACACAAACATACTGAGTAGTACATACTGTTTCAACGGTCGTGTAGTAGGTACTGCATCGAATTCAGTACGTACTGTCACAGTACGCGGTTTCGGACGTAGCACTGGTTTTATCTTCAACCGTTAGCAAAAATATCAGCTACCACGTGTATTGTTTTTGCGTGCAGAAATTTTTTAATTAAAAAATTAAAAGTATTTTTTTAAAATACTGTTACAATCCTTTGAATCAAACAACACACATGTATAGTTAACTGAACTGCAAAATAAAGTCGATTTTAAGAACAATTGCGTTAAATGTACACAAAATTACTATAATGGTTATAATAAATTACTGTTTATTTCATTTCTTTCTACAGCATATTACTAGTAATTGTGCTGCCAGGTTTTTTTTTTCTCCCTGTATCATGGACTGTATAGTGTGTGTTATCTAGCAGAGAGTCATATGGACATATGGAAATGTGTTACATCAACAAACATACATATTTAGAATAATGGCAGCTCTGGGCTACCCATAACCCACATTGTTTTGTCTGGTTGCTATGAACTGGTGAATTGATGAATAGATGAATTGGTGCATGGCGACTGATAAAGGCATAACTGTCGCATAAACACGAAAACACAACACGATCCCGATCCTTTAGAGACGTCCAACCCCCTTCGGTCAAACCGGTAAATCAACAACAGCACAATAGCTTCCCAGAATAAATGCAGTATGGAAATTAAAGGATGAATCTATCTTGGTCTCTCTCTCTTTCTCTCTCTCTTTCCCATCCCCCATCGAGGCAGAATGTACTCTCAGCTCAGATCAGCAGTGATGGAGACGGACAGATTGCTGCCCCGCCTCCTCGTCCTAATCTCACCATGCCACATTCTCCTCCTCCTCCCCTTCATCCCTCCATCCTTCTCTCTTTGACTCTGATTCCCTATCCTGCTCTCTCTCTCTCTCTCTCTCTCTTTCCACCAAGCCTCATTTTCTCTCCCGTGCTGTCTTCACACTGTCACGTGGCAGCCATCCAGCAAGCGCAGAGGACAAACACACACACACACACACTCACACACACACACACACACACACACACACAAACACTCACACACACAAACACACACACACACACACACTCCAGCAAGCATTACACTGCAGGGAATGAAGCGATAGAGAGAGAGAGAGATAAAGCTGGGAAAGAATTGCTACGCATATTAGGAACGTGATATAACCAAAATAAAATCATACAGTGATACTTCAATGATAAATGATATGTGTCACATATCACGATATCTGCGATATATTTTTTTAAGTGTATTGTGATGTAAAGTTATCGCGATATCAATATTATTTTGTTATTTTCCCAGCATATATAGAGAAATGAGAGAGGAAGAGTGTTTTAGGATGAAATGTAGTGTAGGCTAGTGAGAACCAGGAGATATGAAAAGAAAATACTGTACAGTTTATGCCATCGTAAAGTGTTATTAAGGGTTTTTTTCCCCCCAGTTGTGGTTAGTGGTCACGTCGTACCAGTTATCAAGTAGTGGCTGATATTCCACAAACACTCCGCACAAAATGGCCGTGCACCTCTTGTTGGAACAACAAACATCGCTTGCTTTGTCTCACCACCATTTCTACGTCCTGTAGTTGACAGATGAGGCACACAGAATCAACACACACACGCCAGGTTAATGCTGTGCGACGTGGCCCGACGTGAAGCAGAGGCACTGTTACCACCCTGAAGTTGTGTTTTGCTAATAATAACAGCACACCCTGGGGTGTTTTATTCCTCTTATACCACAGCAGTTTGACAATGATGATTTTTCATTTATTAAATAACATCATGTCATACTTTTTATCTGTTAATAGTTACGTTTAATGTTTTGGAACGTCCACAAATCAAGTTCTCACTTACATCATAGCAGCTATAAACAGTCGTTCCTTCGCTTTCTCAAGAGATTACTGAGAAATCGCAAAACCCAGTGTCTTCCCATGATGGAAAACCTAACAATCCCTCTGACTGTTAAAAAAAGTGCTGACACTGGGAGACTCCTTTCAAATTGTTTCACGATATCACAATATTTTCCACAAATTTTTTATTTGTTTATTATTAGACTTGCAACTATTAGACTCTTTCAATTATTAATATATAAACCTCTGATCTACCGCTCCACTACTTTTTCTCTAGAAAATGCTGTTATAGAAAATGAATCAACATCTTCTGACCAATCGGAATCGAGATCTCAACAGCACTGTGGTATAAATTACAGTACAATACGATAGCCTCGGTCCAGTTTAGACGCAGACAGAAAGATTAAAGCATCTGAGTCTGAATCTGACTACTCAGTGTTGTTGGGCAGCGTTGACCAGCAGATTAGAAATAATCCGGTTCAGCAGCGAGACAGAGGCTCAGGAAAGGTTCTTCGTCTTATCTCTATCTTTATCTCTCATTCTTTTCCTATCTCTCTTGAATTATTTGGTGAATAAAGTTTAGATCTTCCTTTGGATTAGCTAACCCTGACATGAAATGTAAAAAGAATTAATAAGGTCTGTAGGAACAGTAGATGTTTGAATGAATGAATTATATAAAGATACGCTGATCTGATACTGTCTTAGTTGAGCCGGTAGATTGGTGTTGGATCTGATTTGCTCAGGGCTCTGAGATCAGTTTTTGTACCTTAAATGAAAAAGCAACATGTGATTGGTGCATGACTAGGACAGATATAGTGTATATGACCAAAGGTTTGTGGACACCCGGCCATCACAGTCATTAGTGAGGTTGGGTGAGGAGACCTGGGGTGCAGTCGGCGTTCCTGTTCATCCCAAAGGTGTTCAGTGGGGTTGAGGTGAGGGCTCTGTGCAGGCCACTTGAGATATTCCACTACAACTTTAGCAAACAATGTCTTTCTAGACCTCAGCTTGTGCACAGAGGCATTTTCATGCCTGAACGGGTTTGGGCCTCTTAGTTCCAGTGAAGAGAAATCTTAATACTACAGCATACAAAGACATTCTATACAATTGTGTGCTTCCAACTTTGTGATTGTCACAGTCCTGGTCCGGTGTCCACAAATTATTGGCCATATAGTGTAGTATATCAGGTTTCTGGCTTAAGATTGTATAGTGGCTTTCTTTCTGTTCTCATTTTAGGCCTAAATCTTTGATAACCTTGTAGTGAAGTGACCCAAATCAACAACCCAGAAGTAGAGCATTGTGGTTTTTAGCGGTTGCCTGGGAACTGTCCTTGGTGCTGAAACCAGACTCACAAGTGAGCTCTCTCTTGAAATGAACTGTGAATTTTGTTGTTAGAATGTATGAATCCATCTGAATCCGTCTGAGTCTGTCTTCTGTCTCGAGATGCTACAAACTCCCACACATTTTTGCCATGTTTAGATGTTATTCCTGTCTCTTGAAGGAAAGACAGAGTGGAAGACAGAGAGAGAGGGAGACATAGAGATCTCAATGTGATCGATGGGGCGTGTCATCTCCTTCCACAAACCAGCCAATGAGAGCGCGACCCAGATTTTTACGTGCAAATCAGAGCATGACAAGCTCGCTCTTAGAAGAAGCAAACAAAGCAGCGATTGGACAGCTGCCCTTGTAACACACAGTATGGTAGATTTCATAACTATCACACAGACTGATACAGAAATTTTGGAGAATTTATGAGAGTTATGACATTCTTACAATAAAAAATTTGCTCGGCTCAGTGACTCATAACCCGTAATAAAGCACGTTGGACTTGTTATCGCTCGGCTAAGCAGACCCTCGTGCATTAATCACCCTGCATTACTCCAGATCCCATTTAGACCAGAGATCTTTTAGCAGGAAACTGACCACGATTTCAATTTCAAACCTCAAATTACAGGGATTATTTCCTTGCAAAGCAAAAACGATGAACAGATGAACAGCAGCTAAAGAAGTGTGTATGTCCACTATATAACGACGATTAATATATCCTTGAACATCTTCTACTTTCCATATATGGTCACAGCTTCCTGTTTAACTCCTATCCTTGCATTGGTTTGTCCCATGATTGCATTTCCCTGTTGTTTATCCTCATTAGTTTACGTGTTTATATTTGAGAGCAAACGTTTGCATTCTCCTATGGTTTACTTCAGCTGGAGATCCAAGGTGATATGAAAGAAGCTGGAAGCAAGTTATAAATAATAATTAGTTCATATCCAGAAAGGAACGTTTGAACTGATGTCATTTAGACTTCTTCGCTAATATTAATATATATTACTTTTACTTGAGGAACATCTGTGAAACCTGGTAAATTAAAGTCTTGCCCATGACACGTCTTCGTCTTCTTGATTTTGTTCTGGGGTGTGCATACTTTTGCACTCGACAATATGCTTTAGTGTTGTTGCAAAGCATTGTGTCATTTACTACAATTCTTGTCTTCTGTTGGTTTTCTGTTTCTGACTCTTGCCTCTTTTTGTGTTTATGATATCCTCATCCTCACTTCTGTATTTCACAACTATGTTCCCATCTCACTGCTTTTCTAATGATGGCTGACTCTCTCTCTCTCTCTCTCTCTCTCTCTCTCTCTCTCTCTGCAGAGCACGTTTCAGCACTGCTGATGACTAACAATCAGCCAACAACATGTTCTCCAATGCCCAAGGGGATCCTGAGTAATAATCCTGGAAGCTATATTTCCTGGTATTATTACACCTAAATAAGTGCGCAGCTGCTAACATCTATCATGACAAGCATTATTGCTAAATTCACATGTTCAGATCTGGTCTTTGTGTCTTGCCAGCTATGATTAGTGTGTATAAGTGACATGTATCTGTCTTTAAAGTGCCTTGAAACGACCCACGTAAAGATGTTTTCAACAATCTCATACAACAAATCAACAACCATGATATTTGGGAGACAATCCATCATGGCAGTACAAGACTTCATGGCAAAGATGGAATCGCTCTGGGGATCAGTTCACTCTAAAAAGTGAATATGGGCTTATGTAGCTCGTACGTATCGATATAATGTCCATGTTACTACAATAAATTAAGTTCATATTTCTATTTAATGTTTTTAACATAAATCTGCCATTATGAACTTCTTCAGCTTACATGTTACAAGCTTAAATTCTGCACGTCGTTTTATAACCTAAAAATGATTTTGTCAATGTTGTCATTCAGGAAGATTTCAAAAAGGCGAGGATGTATCGTTACTTCATTTCTGATGTTGTTTACTGTGCTATGTTTTCTCACACACACCCGCGCACTGTAAAAATGTGTTGCGATAACTCGTTACTGAACGTACTTGACGAATGTCGTGGGCTTCATTTTCACAGTGTATGCTTTGGTATGCTTTGAGTTGAAATTCAATAAATTATTAGATTTTTATTTCACTTTAGTGTACAGAACGGGGTATTCTGAAAACTGCTCTAAAAAAACGCACACACACACATGCAATTGAGTGCATGAAGAAATGTACAGCGATGTAAACAAATCTAATCCGAGTGAAAAACGATTCGAATTTTGTATACGCAATCACGTGTTAAATTTAGGTAAAAGCCATTTGCGCACTTGGGAAACACTGATCTTTGTGCACAAGCGACTATTTGTGGTTCTTCCAGGAAAAAATCACTCTAATCTCTCCATCGAAAAACACATTCTGCTTTGAAAAAGATATAATTATACATAATTATTTTCGGCATTTTTCTCATTCCAGAGCTTGGATTGGAAATGGGAGGCTCCAGAAATACATCATTCTCATCTCTATTCGTTCGGCATGGAATAAAACACTAAGGAAGTGCTGTTATAGGAAAATAATCCACGACAGGGTCGACACAACAGTCGATTATTTTCCTATAACAGCACTTCTTTCATTCCTCTTATACTGTACCACAGCGGTTTGCCACTGATTACACGTTTTTACTTATTTTAGTCATACCTTTTATCCGTTTATAGTTACATTTAGTGTTGTGGAATGTCTATGAGACAAGTTAGTTCCTCTTATCACTTATAGTTTCCTCACCAGCATCCTGTTTTCTCTATTTTGAAGTTACATAGACACACAAAAAAATGCAGTCCTGTGCTATAATCTACCGTAAACGCTTGATTATGGTCCAGATTACAGTGGATCCAGTGCGTGAGGTGGTATACACCCTGGTCGCCATGCACACACACGCACACTGCTTATACTAGCCAGAGATTTCAGACATCAACAATTAATGTTGTGTAAATTTGAGTTTGTGTTGACATTAGAACCGATTTGGACAAACATAATGACCCGTAAATCACTCCTAGAGTAAAGCTTCCTCACTGCTTGGCCTGCTGTACGCCATACACCTAGGGCTCTATAATACTGCGTATAAATGGGCTTGATATTAAAAAATAGCCCAAAGCTCACTAACTCATCCAAGCTTCAATGTCATGACGCAGCATGCTCTCTTCTTCCTCTCAGAGCGTGTGCCAGATAGCATGAAGAAACACAGCTTGGTAATTATCTTCACCTGTGTTCAAATGACCAAATAGTGTCCAAGCTATCGTCTGGGAGTGTGTGTGAGTTGGCTATTGAAACTTTCATGCGATTATTTCTCAATGTTTTCGCCGACGCTGCTTATGTGAAGACCACCGCACAGTAAATGAGGTGACAGCTGACTGTTCGCATCCACGGTGACATCTTAGGAAGTGAAAATATCATGAATATAGTCTGTTTTATCTAATAGGTTTATTAAGCCTATATACTTTTTCTTATCAACAAATTTCTATAGTATAGTCTTATTCAATTGGTTGAGAATTTTGCAAACAAAATCTTTCTAATTGCAAACCTTGAAATGTTTAAAAGCATCTAAAACAGACTGAATAATAAGACAATCTTATAATAAGACGCATCAAGCTATTCAAGATATTTTTCACTTGCTGATATGTCATTTTTAATAAACAGCAAAAGATTACATCTTAGCAAGCACAAATATCTTGAATATAGTCATATTTATCCAGTATTTCCTGGAATAAGCTCACAATAAACTACATATATCGTTGTTTTTTTGTTTATTTTTGTAGACATTTTTTACTAATCACGTGTTACATTTTCTTATTGCATTGCCAGATAAATTAAGAAACAAAATGCTTCAAATGAGCGAAATGATCCAACAGAACAAGACGATTTCACGTCTAGATATAGGTTTTAATAGATCTGTATTTGGTTTATAGAGCATATTAGATACCTTTGACATTATTTGAGATATTTTCACTTGAGAAGATGTCGTTTTTTTGCCGTGCTGGAGCATGTTTATGCGGTAGACGCTATGAATTGATTCAAGAGGACGCGGAAGTGCCACTGCAGCAGTGTGTATGGTGAGATAGATAGAGAGAGAGAGAGAGAGAGAGAGAGAGAGAGAGAGAGAGAAGAAGGGGATTTCAGTGAAATAGGAAATCAGTTCAACTTTCATCTTTCATTCAATTAATACAGTCTTATTGATGGACAGTTGTGACCTTGGTGGACTAAGGGCATATCCAGGTATTATTATTATTATTATTATTATTATTATTGGGATTTCATTCTTGTTCCATGATGACATGATGAATATGTGCAGATGAACCTGTCTGTTTTGTTAGCTTGTATTCTTCTTCATCATGACATCATTATGATGTTGTTCAGAGTAATGCATGACTTTGGTGGAGGGCAAAGATGCACCAGGATGACATCACTGACATCCAGGCATCCCCATCTGGAAAAACAAAACAAAACAAAACAAAACAAAACAAATCACTTACTTCCCAACGAAGTTCTCCAGCACGGAGCTCTTCCCGGCGCTCTGGCCGCCCACCACTGCGATCTGAGGCAGGTCCAAGTTCGCATTCTGTCCGATGGCTGTGAACGCGTCTTGCATCCGATTCACCAGCGGGATCAGATCCTCCATTCCCCGGTTCCCCATCCTGCCTTTTCGGGGGACGGTGGATCACTCCTTATACGTGCAAATAAACAAACTGGAGCTAGTCCTAAGACTAAACACGGTGTCTAGATCTATAGCTATGATATTCCTCTTATGTTATGTTATGTGATGTGATGTGATGCAGACTCATCCTCAGCAGCCTTCCTCCTTCCTCCGCAATCTGCCAGGCGACGAGATCTCTGCTCTACTGCCAACTAGGGTTGCCAGATTGTCAGCAAAATTGCGCAATCCAACCCCTTCTAGCTAAGCCTATAAATTGCACAGAGGTGGACTGAAGTAAAATCAGAGATCAGGGTTGCTCAGGTGAACTCACAATCTCCTCTTTGGTTTCATTCGTTTACTTTACCTCCGCCCTGTGTGCGCGGAGTTCGTACGTTCTCCCCGTGCATCGAGGGTTTCATCCGGGTACTCCAGTTTCCTCCCCCAGTCTAAAGACATGCATGTAGGCTGATTGGCATTTCCAAATTGTCCGTAGTGTATGAATGCGTGTGCAGTTGTGCCCTGCGATGTGTTAGCACCCCGTCCAGGGTATCTCCCGTCTTGTGCCCCGAGTTCCCCGGGATAGGCTCCAGGCTCCGCCGTGACCCTGTGTAGGATAACCGGCATGGAAAATGTATGGATGTTGTGTGATAAAATTTGTGAAATGTTACTGGGTGTCACATTCACAGACAAGTCCTGTTTAAATGAATAAAGTCATTTTTGTGTTATTTTAGTCTTTTCACTATCCTGACACTATGCCTTAGTGTAGTTCAGTGATAAAAATTTAAGCAAAACAAATTTCCCCGTTGGTCTACCACATCTAATCCAGTGGTTCTCGAATTTTTCCAGTATGATGCCCCCCTTGTATAGGGTGCAACCCTTTGTGGCCCCCTAGAGTTTTCATAATTTTATTTTTTTTCACGTTAGGCTCTTCTGTATGAACTTTCTCAGTTAAGAGACTACATCCTCTATCTAAAATCTTATCCATTTTAAATAGTCTTAAGTTTTATCAGCATGTGGCTAACCGTGCACTAGTATATCAACGGATGTCTTTGACTGGTGTGTGTCTTAGTCTGCTGTGTATAATTTATTCTCATTTTTATGTACTTCATAGTTCAACAGTTTACAATCCCGACTTAAATACAGGTAAAATTAATTTTAAAAAAAAATTATTTTCTAGAATTTCTATGCGGTCCCCGGCACTATCTGGCAGCCCCCCATGGGGGCAGTTTGAGAACCACTGCTCTAAACAAACTATCGTTGTATCGCAAATTGCTTATGTACTATTCTGTACCATTGCTGAGTACTAATATTATCAGTTTTTTCCTGTCATAGTTAGTGTTCGAATATTAAAAACCTCTCATGTAGCCTACCTACTGAAAAGTCTGTTTTGTGTAGCAGGCTTCTGGATTTTCAAGATTAGTAAAAAACAAACAAACAATGAATACAAGGTCAGAGTTTCGATTTGAAATGCGACTCATGACAACAATCACGATGACAGCATAAAGTTTTAATAGAGACAGAGCTCATCGCTCATCGGTGCGCTTAATGTCGCTTTTGCATAAAATCGTTCAACATTTTACAGTTTGACTTGGAAACACAGGGATGTATCTAGTAGATGTTGCTTTTAAAACTTCCGGATGTGTGTAATATACGCAGTGAATAATAATGCTGCTCTTACATTCACTTACTCCAGCACAATGGAACATTTTCCTGAGGTAATGCTAGGAATTCTCATCCTCAAGATCAACAATGTAGTCCTGTGGAAACTAGATAGATAGTGTACAGTCACTGGCTGGATGACAGAAGAAAAGACCTTCAAGATTTATATTGAGTACTTTGAAGAATCTAGAGAGTAGAAAGTCAGTCTTTTTTTAATTGGAAATACAATCAACTAAGAGTACAAGTATTCAATTTTAAAGAATACTCAAGTATAAATACAGCAAAATAATACTTCAGTGCGGTAATGAAGTACAATTACTCAAGTATTTTCTGCACCAATTTTACTAAAAAAAAAAAAAAAAAGCAATAAATATTCTCGAAATACTTTTCTAACGTCTCATCTAGACCAGAACAATTGTGTAGAAATTGTTTTTTCTCCAGTTTAGTTTATTAAAATTCTTCCTAGTAAGGAATTTAATCCACTCTGGCGCCCCAACTCTGCTTCGTCACATCTCATATTGTTTTCTTCGTAGTTGCCGCTAGTGGGCGCTCTTTTAATGCCTATATTTTGTGTTAGCGCTTTTAACGTCGAGATGGATAAGCACAGTGGTGCTTGAAAGTTTGTGAACCCTTTAGAATTTTCTATATTTCTGCATAAATGTGACCTAAAACATCATCAGATTTTCACACAAGTACTAAAAGCAGACAAAGTGAACCCAATTAAACAAATGAGAAAAAAAAATAGTATACTTGGTCATTTATTTATTGAGGAAAATGATCCAATTACGTGAACCTCTAGGATTATCAGTTAATTTTAAGGTGAAACTAGAGTCAGGTGTTTTCAATCAGTGGTAAGACACCTGTGATCAGGTGTGACTGAGCGCACTGTGAGTGTGATCTTCACAACACATGTTTGTGGAAGTGTATCACGGCATGAACAAAGGCGATTCCTGGGGACCTCAGAAAAAGAGTTGTTGATGAGATGCTCATCAGTCTGGAAAAGGTCACAAAACAAAAGAGCTTGGACTCCACCAACCCAAAGTCAGACAGATGTATGAAAATGCAGATATATGGAGATATATAGGAAAATATAAAGGGTTCACAAACTTTCAAGCACCACTGTACATCTTAAGAAGAAGAAGAAGAAGAAAAAGAAGAAGAAGAAGAAGAAGAAGCTTTTATTTGTCACATATACATCACAGCACAGTAAAATTCTTTTCTTTGATTACCCCAGCCTGTTAGGAAGTCGGGGTCAGAGCACAGGGTGTAATCCTTAATAGTGATTTTCTTAAATAAATAAATAAATAAATAAATATGATTTTCAAGTATTCTGTTATTATCCCAAATTTAATAATTATAAGTTATATAATACCATATATAATAAACACAAGTATATATAATAAACATATCATATAATAAATGGAAGTATTTATATCATTGGAATGTATGATTCTTACATGTTTTTTGTAATAAAAAAATAATAATAACATAGTTGATTAGCATAGTATATATTTGTCAGAATTAGCATGCTACTTTAGTTGGAACATATTTATGGAATATATTTTCACGTCTAGTACATTACATCTGGTAAAGACATTAAAAAATGTCATATAATAGATAAAATACATAAATATGCATTGCATGGTGACAGTCACATAAAATTAAGCTGACAACATAAACATGGTAATTTAAAAAAAATTAAACATGTTATTGCTTTCTTATTTATTTTCTTCTTCTTCAGCTATTATTATTATTATTATTATTATTATTTACTACTGAATATACCTACTCAATACTGGTTCAGTATTATGTCATATATATATATTAATGTCAGTATTATGAAGACATTAAATGAATGGTCTGCATTATGAAGTGCAGACCATATATGAAGACACATTCTGCCTCTGGGCTTTGTTTTATTTCGTTTGCACTTCTCCCTCCGCTCCAGTAGGAGGAGGAATACTTTAAACCAAAGCCTATTTTCAACCACAGTCACACGCCGAATTCCAAATCGCATAATTTTGTATATGTAGTGCACTATATATGGTATACTTTTATACCCTAAGTAGTGGACGTATGCAGTTAGCTGGGAGGTATTTGGGATTGGGGCGCGTGGACGCGAGCTAAGCCGAGTCCGTCCAAACACCGGTATGTTAGCATAGCAGGTGCGTAGTCGGTAATGTTGTGTTAGACGGTGCCTATATTTTTTTGCCCATTTCAAGTTTCATTACGGTTATTTTTTTTTTATTAAATGTTAGTTGTTACTAAAGGATCTCTAGAGTGGTGGAAAAAAGTAGCGTTAAAGTTTCAACAGGCTGTTGAGTAAAAGCTAACGTCTTAGCTAGCTGCTAGTTTTGTCTCGTCTTCTCTGAACCTCTGCACAGAAAGTTGGAAAGCAGGTTGTAGCGCGCGCGCAGTTTAAAACGTACTTTCATTTCAATACTAAACGCACAGACAGCGCTATTAATGCTCTCATTAGCGGATTATTAGTAAGCTAGCTAACGGTTCCCAGATAGAAAATGCTTGGTGTGATTAGCTTACATTAACTAGCCTGCTAGTTAAAATGTTTATTTAAAAAATATATATATATTCTGTTCATAGTCATAATTCTGTTCGAGCACTTATTGTTAGCCATCGCAGTACTCACGACGGTACAGAGTTAACATTATTAATATTATTTTTATTTTAGGCAAGTTAGGTAGCTAATATTCGTTTTTTTTCCCTTCACACCTATATTCTGATACTGCTTGCTTTTTTTGTATTAGGATTGGCTTGTTCAGATGATTGATAGCGGGAGTGGTAGTGTTAGCCAATGGGAGCGGAGGAGGCGGCATACAACGAGCCAATCACAGCTCAGGAGGCGGGATATTTTTTTTCCGAATACCGGTGGCAAAAAATATAAGGATAAAACGATTACAAAATGGATGGATGTTCATCTTTGTTTTTCGCTGCTATTCATATATTTTATTTATTCATTTTTTGATTTGCATCTATGCGTTTTTAATTAACCTTCATCAGATCAGTTTATGTACAAATATTTCTATAATGATTTTGGAGTTAAAAAAGCAAAAATCCTTCCAAAATTCTCCATGTACCATAGCTCTAAATAAATAAGGAATATGTTCATGTCCTTTATCGTTTTTTTTCTCTTGCCCATCTGAGTATGTCAGCCTTCTGAACGTTGGACGATCTGTCGTCTCGTTTGTTTCTCATTTATTGGAATAGCTACTGAGGTACTGTGGTAAATTCGGTCAGCTCATCACCCCCACCATCAGGATGTTCAACCCTCACCATCACCAGCAGCAGCAGCAGCAGCAGTTTCATCAGCACCTCCGTCAGCTACAGCAGCTGTTCCAGCAGCAGACCCCGCCGCCTCCACCACCTCCTCCTCCTCCACCGCCGCAGCCCCCACCGACGCATCATATCCCCCATCACCACGGGGGAGGCCGGTGAGACGTCACCTCAGGGTTGTGTTATTGGTTCGAATTGTGTGTGAATTGTGTGAAAAAGAGCTCACAAGGAAATTTGTAAAGGTCCAGTTACACTATATGGCCAAAAAGCTTGTGAACCCCTGACCATCAAACATACCACAGATGTGGTTCTTCCCCATACTGTTGCCACAAAGATGGAAGCACACAATCATGTATAGTATAGAATAGTCTTTGTTTGTTACAGCCTTACAATTTCACTTCACTGGAACTAAGAGGCCCAAACCTGTTCCAGCATGACAACGCCCCAAAGCGAGCTCCGTGAAGACATGGTTCACTGATGTTGGTGTGAAAGAAGACAAGTGTCCTGACCTTAACCCCACTGAACATCTTTGGGATGAACTGGAACGGTGAATGCTCGCCAGTCCTTCTCACCCAACATCATTAATGCTTTTGCAGTTGAGCGAATACAAATCCCCACATCTATGCTCCAAAATCTAGTGGAAAGCCTTCCCAGAAGAGTGGCGCTTATTATTATTATTATTATTATTATTATTATTATTATTACAGTGTAATAAAGGGGAATACATCTGGATTGATATGTTCAACAAGTACATATGGGTGTGAGGGTCAGGGGTACACAAACGTTTGTTTATATGATCTATATAAAATTCCTGGCCTTAAAAACATCTGGATAAGCAGCTAGCATGATCGAATGGTGACCACGGTTACCTTTTTAGTACTTAACCGTTAGTGATTATTTAATGACTACAAATAAATCAGTTCAAAGGGGTTACGTTCACCACTTTCGATTAGATTTGCGGACTCCGAACTGTTGAGACGCGGTTGTTTTGTCTCTTGCTTGATTCTCATTCTGTTGTCCTTTTTACTTTTGATGTCTTGGACATCCTCCTCTGTGTCATATTCTTTCATTTTAAAGAATGGATTAATGGTGGATTAATGGATTAACTCTACAAAATGTGTGTTGGTTTCTAACAGGCCGATGACTGTCCCGGCTCCAGCGCCTCCTCCGGCCCGCATGGTCAACCTCTGCTCCGCCACCCAGACCATCATCGCCCCTAATCCCATGCTGCAAGGCGCGTTACTGATGCAGCAGATGCAAGGTAAGCCATATATGTGTGGGTGATTGTATATATAATATACACACTACCAGTCAAATGTTTAGACACACTTGTTCTTTATTTTTTATCATTTTCTCGACCGATTTCTTGAGGAATTTCCTCGAAATGCTTTTTAAACAGTATTAAAGGAGTTCCCACTACGCTAGACACTTATCGGCTGCTCTTCGGAATATTTCACTTCCGAATCGTCTGTTTAAAAATAAATAAATTAATTAATTAATTTTGTAAATAAATGTTAGTTTTCTAATGAAAGAAATGAATATGTTGGCACAATTATATTTTTGTTTACGACACCGATTTCAAACATTTAATCACACACCTTCAGACCAAAAGCTTTTTAAGATCATGAGAAACATCTCAGTCGAGTGTCCTCAAACTTTTGACCGGTAGCGTGTGTATGTGTAATAGGTGGCATGTAGAGAATTTAGATCGGTCTTAAAAATAGACACAGACAGGATAGCTGGGAACTTTCCAAAGTTAAAATGAATTTTTGTACAACTAACTAAATTCACGTCATGCTTTCATGGAAACAAAATGGAGAAGGCATGATTAATAAGCTTTAAATTGAACATTGTGTTCCTGTTTAGTTTCTGTTTCTTTGTTTTTTAATTTAAAGACTAAAGTTTTTAAGACTACATGTTTTTTTTCCCCCGCCTTCAAAAGGGGGCATGCGGAGCTTTGCCATGGGTGGACAGCAATTCCAACAGTTTTTTGCCGCGGGCTCAAGATCCTCCATTTTGGGTCCGGTTCCACTGGGGGTCGCTATTAAGACTCCACATATGGGATTTCCTCCACGACACTTCAACCCTCATGCTCGCTATTTCAACAATGTAATCCATTTGTAATTATTTTTAATAATTTTTTTTGTTATCATTTAAAAGCCTAGTCATTTATTCGGTTTTAGTTAACTGTATAGTACTGTCAGTGACCGGGTTAACGATGTGCACGCAGGACTTTCATTCACGACAGCCGGACAGGAAGAGAGAGAATGAACACAGACCCGCGATCGGCCCCGACAGCCAGCCTGGGGCGAGCAGCAGCCGAGGTACACGTTACGCTACGCTCCACTGTGGTCTTTGTGTTTGGTGTGAAAACTGATTTAATTCTGATTTTATTCATTTATTTGGATGTAGATGAAACCACAGCAGTGGCAGACGTAAGCGGTCAGTCATCCACGCAGCAGCCGGATGAGCCAGCTGCGAAGAAACCGAGAACAGCAGGGTAAAGTTTATCTCGTGTTTATGGATAACTTGCACTGAATAATCAGTTATAGCATTCGAAGGAGCTGTAACTATAACAAGGATATAAACTCAAGCTTTTTATAAATGCTATAACAGACATCAAGCGTTTGCTTTTAATTAAAACTTCGAGTAGTATTTGAGCTGTATCACAGAAGTTTTGTCGGGTCCTCAGGCCGAGTGATCCGCTCGAGACCGAAGCCTCTCAGAGTACCGAGTATGAACGCACTTCTGAAGATCCTGATACTGCAGGTAACCACAAACTCAAATACAAATGATCTGTCTAAAATATTGCATTAAAAATAAGCACAGCGATTATTTCACACTCGGATGAAAGTCGAGTTGTGTTATTTCACTCGTCTACGCGCCTTCCGACATCTTCAGTAATTAAACTCGTGTGCGATGAATCCTAACAAAATGTATATAAAATATATCTGTGCGCATACATATTATATAAGTTATATATCAACTCTGTGGCTGACTTGTCTCTTTTGACTGCATGCTAGAAGAAGACGGGACAGTAGCCGGATCCGAGGCAGCCGAGGCGCTGGAGCAAAGCCGGGCAGCTGAGGTTGGCATCACAACCAAAGTAAAACTCTGCAAGATGTTTACGATAAACAAACAGAAGAATTTTTAAAGGACTTTTCTCTTCGCAGCAGGTGGAAGGCCCAGAGTCTTCACTCAAAGACACCGATCAGCAGAGCAGTTCAAGCCAGTCGGAGCCTGCGGGATCGGTGACCGTAGCTGACGATAAAGACGACACCACCAGGAGCAGCGACGGGGCTAGAGAAGCAGGAGGAGGAGAAACTGCTAGCAAATTCTACTGCTATATCTGTAACATCACCTGCCACAACCAACAAGTAAGTCTCTCTGATATCAGTGTAGTTTATCACCATTGGGTTGACTGAAAATGGGTTCGTAATTGATATTGTTAAATAGAGAAAATATATATATACACATGCGCACTCTAATGGTCAAAAGTTTAGAGACACTCGACTGAAACGTTTCAGAGAAGCTGAGTCAGACAAGTTTTTTTTTTGTGCCATATATATATATATATATATATATAAGTATAGAAGAAAACAGCGCTGCATAAAATGCAACAACCTAAAATGCATCGTAACTGTGACATACCTTGAAATATTTTACGACTTGAGGTGTGTCTGGTTTAAAGCTCGACCTGTGTTACCTACATGTTTGACTTATAAGTTATTCACCAGAATTTCTCAGAACTCCCACCAAAAACAGAAAAACCAGAGTTGTTGAATGCTGAACGATTTGAAAAAACTATCAGTTTGTTACAGGGTTTAATCGGTTTAATCAGGGTTTTGTGTGTGTGTGTGTGTGTGTGTGTGTGTGTGTGTGTGTGTGTGCGCGCAGAATTTCCAGAGTCATATGAATGGACTGGCCCACCAACAGAGGATGATGGAAATCCAGCACATGAGTAACGCCTGCCTCGTCACACTGCTGCCTCGCGTACAGGAGTCTCTGCAGGGGTCACGCAAAGACGGGCGAGTCAAACACACACACACACACACACACACACACACACATGATCTTTAATGAACAGCATCTTCTAAAACAGTATAGATAAATAGAAATGTGTAGAAGTGTCCTAGTGATGTAATGCTTTGTATCCGTCCCATAGTGAGAAAAGACCAGGCCTGCAGAGATGGTGTTCCACCTGCAAAATCCACTTCACTACGAATGTCATGGATCATTGTAAGACCAGGGAGCACAAGGTGAAGCATCATACAACCTCCTAGTCAAGCCTTGAGTCATTCAGAATAATAACCTGAAGGTTAAAATGTAGCACAGATGGAGAAACACTGCGACACGGACACTTTATTTCTTTCTTTCATACACTTTTTTTTTTTTTTTAAATTTCCGGCAGATCTGTAGCCGTTCTTCGAGTCCCAGCTGTACTGTCTGTAAGCAGCAGTTCACCACGTCCAGAGAGTTCATCGAACACATGCAGTCCGCCGAGCACAAGCAGCGCATGGAGCAGGTACGCTTCCTGCCTTCCAGCGCAGTCTTTTTGACGGATCGCTTCTCGTTATCATCTTACGAGACTGCCTGAGATTGAAATACCTTTCTTTTCGTAGGTGTTGAAAGAGACCGGGAAAGGGAACCTGGACGAATTCGGTTTGGAGGTGTACACAGTGGGCGCTGACGAAGGCATGGACAGCGACGAGGACGAGAAGGCTGATGAAGAAAACGGACAGGTAGAGGAAATTCGGTGTTCGTCCAATTGTTTTGGACTAGTCCAATGTTTCTAAACACTGAAAAGAGTGAGTGAGTTGTTTTTGGTCGTTCTTTCGTTAGCAGGAAGGACTGCCTGTACAGATGGAGGTCACGTTGGAAGATATGACGGAGGAGGAAGAGTTTGACTCTGACACTGTATACGGTAAGGAACATGCTTGAGACGTGCGCTGGGGATGGGGACCGTGTGTGTGTGTGTGTGTGTGTGGGAGCTCCTGCCTATATTCTTGTAGTTATTTGTGTTTGTATCCACCCACAATAATTGTTAAAATCTAAATAAAGTGTTTTATTCCTCTTATATCACAGCAATTTGCCAAAGATGAACCATACATCGTACTCTTATCCATTTTTAGTCGTGCGGCATCCAAGAAACGAGTTTGTCCCTGGAATCCCTTGCGTTATAGCAGCTTTAAACAGTATTTCCCTCACAGCATCTTAATGATAATAAGACGCAGAAAAAAAACTTGCCTTTTTGCTAAGAAACTGCAAAAAAAAACACAACATCCTGAATTTATTAGTATTGGAAAACCTCAAGCTTGACCTCTATCATTGTCTGGTACAAAGTGCTGACACTAGAGACTCCTTCCATAAAATGTTAGTTACGTTTTCTTACAGAAAACGTCACTGCCGATCGATATCGGACATATTTTTCCTTCTGCGAATTACTATAGAAGACTTTAACGGATTAGAACAAATCCAACCAATCAGATTTCTGCATTTTATATTTGACCAAGGATAACTTTTTGCGATCTTTCATCGTATTGCTATGAATATGTTTCCAAGGTTCCAACTTCGTAATTCCCGTGGCCGGGTTTCTGTGCCGGCTGTGTAACGAGTTCTATCACTACGAGGCATCAGCACGACGCTCTCACTGCAAGACACGCCAACACTTTGAGAATCTAAAGGTAAGTCAAAGAGTTACATCCTTGTTGTTGTTGTTATTGTTATTATTATTATTATTATTATTATTATTATTATTATTATCTAGAGCACTTTCTAACAGGACAGTACTACAACCCCAATTCCAAAAAAGTTGGAACGCTGTGTAAAATGTCAATTAAAAACAGAATGGAGGCACAACATATGCTTCCATCCAGGTTCCATCGCATCTTTACTTCTGAGAGACTCTGCCTCTCTACGATACTCTTTTTATACCCAATCATGTTACTGACCTGTTGCCAATTAACCTAATTAGTTGCAAAATGTTCCTCCAGCT
>JANDJT010000167.1:16171298-16194832 GCA_024331685.1 Stegophilus panzeri
TTTACTCAGTTTAAACATTTGATATGTTTTCTATGTTCTGTTGTGAATAACATATGGGTTTATGAGATTTGCAAATCCTTTCATTCTGTTTTTATTTACATTTATTTACATTTTTTCACAGCGTCCCAACTTTTTTGGAGTTGATAGCGATGGTTTAGCTGTATTCTTTATGATAATTCACCCCTTCCTTAAAGAGATGCAAGAGACAACTATACTTTATTCTGCTTTTCCACCTAAAGCAGCATAACATAAATAATAAATAACATCCTTCCAGCGGGGTTGAAAGGACACGGGACGTAACGGATACACGTTTCCTTCTGGCAGTGGTTACGTTTACTTAATTTGACCTGCGAATTCGCAAGCTCCCGCGGGGTCTTGTGAGCCATTAGAAACCAAGCGTGTGGAAAAATGGAGGATGACACGATAATTAAGTAGACTTTTGCCTTGCTGGTTTTTTTTTTCTTCTATTGCTAGGTGGACATCTTAAACAAAAAAATTTTGTCCTTTTGTCCATCCAATATGTTTATATGTTAACAATGTTAAAAATTTGATACTAAAGCTTTTTTTAAAAATATATTATTATACTTTTTTGCCGTTACAGAGATATAAAGCATTAAATATTCAGGAAGCTTCAGCTTTACAGGCCTCAGAGTCAGACTGCACCTCAGTGGATCATCAAACCAAGGACATGGAGTCTCCTAGCAGTTCCTCTTTAAGTGACCCTGCTGTCAGCAACAGTAGATTAGTGTCCACTGGAGCAGCTACTGATCAGGGAACCATCACCACCACTACCACTACCACCACCACCACCAGCAAAGGGAGCAACAACAACAGCAGCATTAGCAGCGTGCCGCCTTCCCCTAACCAGCAGCCTGCTTCTGGATCTCCCACTCGGTCCAGAGAAACGGAGGAAGACGCGGTCACGGAAGAGCCAGATGAAGAGGACGAGGTTCTCAGCGGCGTCCCTGAAGAGAAGACGAGCAGAGGGCGCGGTAGGACGCCCGCCAAGAAAAGAGGGAGGGGAGGAAGACGACGCTGAGCGCTGGGGTCGAGATGGAGGAACGAGCTGCTATGGAGAGATAGAAAGAGCGGGAATATTTCATTCGATATCCGTTACCCATCCTCTCTCGTTCACTAAGAGTGGGAAGCAAGGACAGTAGGACAGTAATATCTATAGAAAGTAGGTCTTTCATTCAGCCATTTTGTAGGCCCTAGATTTTACATCTTAAAACCCTCACAGGTTATAGTATTTTTTATTTTTATTTTTTTTCCTTTTATTTTCTTCTTTCTTTTGAGAATTATTCAGAACGTCTGTAAAGATCGACATGTGAAAGGATCTGGCACATTTCCATCTGTTGAGATCTGTAAGAGATGGTTATTTTCTATGTTCTCTTTTAGGAAGAGCAACTCGCGCACCCACGGCACAGTTCTAGATACTTTTATTCTCCTACATTCTCCGCTCAATCTATAGACTCGCTCCATAGCGCCCTCTATCTGTCAGGATGGGTTCTACTACACTTGATCCCTCACAAGCTTGGAGTGACTTAGAATGTAGCAACGTTTTACTTTTACACCAGACAGCTTTGAAACCAGCTCTGAATTTTCACTGCTGCAGCATTTTCTCACCGTCTCTTCTCTTCTGCTTTTCTGTTTCTGATAAAATATTGCTCTTTTTTTTTTTTCTTTTTTTTTTTCTTCTTCTTCCCCCAATAGAATTGAACTGTATGTTTACTGGAACATGTTGCGAATTATCTTCGTTGTGAGAGTCCCATCTTGTGCCTGTTGTGCCTGGAACAGGCCTAGGTGTGTTAACGTGTCTAAATCCTCAGGGTCACACGGTACAGGATAAAGGGGCACGGCCTGGCCAGCGACACACAACAGCTTCTGCCCCGAAGGGCCCAGGTGTCACGTTTCCCTGAGGACGCTCTGCCTGCCAGACAGCAGTGCCCTGAGATTGTGAGTAGGGGAGGAGGACTTGCAGCTGTGATCCATTTCATCTTCCTCAGACTCCCCAGACTGCTGTTTCCTCCCAATTTCCGCCGCTCTTTCAGGAAGGCTGAGTTTCAGCTCCCTCCAAGTTCTCCTCCTCTAAGTTCCTCATGGCTGCATCCAGTACTGAGACTTCCTCGTGATGGACAGCGAGCTCTTTCATAAGCCAGTGGTTCTTTTTGATGTTCTGAAAACTGTGTTTGTCAATCTGTTTTAATGCCCTCTCTCTAGCAAGCTGCTTCTCTTGTTCAGTCAGCAGTGAGGCATTCTTGTCAGTCTTACTAACGGATGCTTTCAGAGAGCACTCGATGTATTCGGACTTGTCCTGAAAGTTCTTCTGCGTGGAGTCGAGGTCGGACTGTAGTTTTTGGATCCGCTGTTGATGCTCAACACTCCCCACTTTCTTGTATTGCTGCCAAGCTTGACGGCAAACCTGTAGCTCCGCAACCTGGGCCTGTACACTCGTCAACTCTACCAGCTCTTCCTTCTGGATACGTACGAGCTTTAGATCCCTAGATCTACTTCTTTCTTCTCGATCTGCTTCTCCTGCTCCTTGGCTTGCTTGCACAGTGCACCGAGGTGTCCCTGTTGCTCCTCTCGCAGCCTATCTCACTGTTCAACAGCTCATTGGTTCCCTTACTTCTTCCTTACATTCTTCAGTCTCTTTACTTTTAACATCCATTTGGAATTGGATGAAAGACTCTGCCGGTGTCGCTTTCTGCCTCACCTACACGCTGATGTTAAATCGTTGTTTGAAACCCAGAGGAGTGTTAACACGCTCTATCTGATCGTACAACTTCCCCAGCCTAGCTACGTCCGTGCAGCTTTACTACCAATAAGACGTGAAAAGTCTGACACAAAGGACGTGAATGTGGATGCAGTCAAAAGCAAAAATAATACCACATAAAGCAGAGCACTTATCATACAGCACAGTTCTAGAACTACATACACCGCTCCCGCCATAGACTCGCTCCATAGCGCCCTCTATCTGTCAGGATGGCTTCTACTGCACTTGATCCCTCATAAGCTTGTTAGTGACTTTGAACGTAGCAGCGTTTTACTTTTACCGAGCGTTTATAATGTGTGGTTTTGTAAAGCGTAACTTTTTTTTTTTTTTTTTTTAAACTAGAGAGAACTGAGGAAAAAAAATATTAAGGTACGTTTAATGAAAGGAAATTCATCGTATTGTGTGTTGAAATGATCTGTGGGGGGAAAAAGAAAAAAAGTAAACCTGATTACAGTCCTTGGCTTATTTAATTCACGCGAATCCTGAACAGAGACCTGTGATGCTCTTGGATAAATCGTCCTTCGTTTGTCCTTCACGTCGTTGCTGTGTATCCTGGGTAAAAGAAAGCATTGGAAACAAGCGATGCTATGCTACTCGGTACAAGTTGTACGCATGAAGCCCTCTTAAATTGGATCACTCTGAATGCGTTAGGACCCCTCCGGGTTGCCTGTCTACAGTAGACGATGACCTCGTTTGACCCGAGCTCGAAGAGAAGAAGCCGTACCTTCAGTTTAGCTCTAGCAGGATCACATAAAAGCCGGCGCTCTTTAAAGAGAAGGAAAGTTAACACTTTCACTTTCACTTCACGAGTTTTGTCTGTCTTTTTTTTTTTTTTTTTCTTCCGCAGTCTTAGCCTAGAAGCCGGGATTCTTGAGCATCATCCTAGTCTCCTAGTGTTTTGGTGGAGTTGTTGTTGTTGTTGTTGTTGTTATTATTAATGTCGTTAGCTTTAGCTGGTTGTACGACCACGCTGTTCGTCTTTCATGCTCCTATCTCTAGGTGACTGTAATCTAATTACATTTTTTTTTCTTTTTTAAAGCACTAATTTTCAAAAGCCAGCAATCCTTTCATTCATTCATTTCATTCACTCGGTTTAGTTTACAGCTATTGTATGCGGTCCAAACCCAGGAAGGAGAACACGGATACACAAATGAGAGGATGATGCAAACTATACAGAATACAGTGTAGTGACGATCTGAAATACTGCCCTGTAGATCGTTGTTGTGTTGGTTAAATGAAAAAGACGAGATCTCACGTTTGAGTGTAAAAGCATCTCTGAACCTTTCCGTCAGTCTGCTGGTCCCATGTCATTAAACGTCTTTCCTAATTCTGTGCTTCTGCTTTATTCTTTTTTAAAAAAATTTGAACCTTTTTAAAAATGTGAGCTTCGACTCTCTTGGAAATGCTGAACAGTTTCGTGCAGAGCTGAGAGCAGATCTTTTAATAAATAACGAGGATTCGTTCATTCGTCAATCCTTAAGAGCGTAACCATTTAGATTTTCCGACTGTATAGAGAGAAACACTGAAGAAGAGCTGCTTTATACATTTTTTTTTTTTAAATATATCTTTTTACTCCCTCTCAGTGGCATTAGCTGTGTGATTCTGATGATTTTTCCCTCCACAACTTTTTTTTTTTTTTTTTTTTATACCTACAATATTGTGGTTTTATGTTTTTTTTTTTTATTATTATTTGCATCTACGCAAACGCTGTCAAAATACACTGGAAAAAAAAATCTTAAAACAGCATGTTGTGTGTATGAGTGTGTGTGTGTGTGTGTTTAAACCTGGAAAGTAAAAAAAATTGTTATTTGGCTGTTGCTCCACTGGTACACTTCGGGACCCTTCGTGTTAAAACAATCAAATAAAATAAAACAATGAAGCAGCTGGGCTTTAGGATGTAATTAACAATCGGTACTTTTAATATTACAATTTTTAATGGATTTTATGTCTTCTCTCATTTCCCCTGATGAGACTTGGATAAATTCGTCTCGAGGTTTGAGAATGCCGTCCCGTGCGCAGGCCTCGCTTAGAAAGTTTATGGTTTATTTTCATAATTGGATTAACTAACAACGATGGAAAATGTAGGTGTTTGAGGAAATTCATGTTTGATCAGTTTGATGAAGGGGAAAAAAAAAAAAAAAGTGCTATGAAGTGGTCTATTTCCAGAACTGATTCAGAGTCAATTCTGAAGCCAGGTTCAGGTACAGCGCTAGATCCGTGCTCATACAGTCCTGGAATTACATGCTTAACAAATCTGATTGAGATAATATTGGAGGTTCTTCAGGATTTTAAGGCAGTAAACACTTAAGCGTCTTTCAACGCAGTTCCTATTCGAGGTGTTTAACGTTTGTTAAGCCGATTAGTCATTCCTGATGTTTCCGAAAGGGCAGATTTTAGTCCCGGTTAGCCACACACAGTATTAGTCACTCAGAAATCTAGAGAATTGTCCAGTCCACATTACATATAACAACTAAACTATACATCCAGTTCCAAATCACACTCATTGTAGTCTTTCACTCACATAGCTTGTTTTGAGGACAAACCATAAGGAATCGCGTTAAAGAACGCTAACACGCTGTGGAAATGCGTAGAGTGTTGAGTCCTACCTCCTGCCCAGGACCACAGCATTAGAGGAAAAAAATCACCCTCAGAATGGAACTGTACACTTCATAATCTATTTTTATTCTACAAATGAAACAAGGATTTCTTAGAAAAAGGAAAAAAAAAAAAAGTTTTTTTTTTTTTTTCCAGGAGCTGGAAGCATCTTGTATTTTTTTTTTTCTCCTCCAGATGTTTGTTTTAAGCATTTTAATGTCTATTAAAATATTTGATGCTTGACCTCTTGTTTTTATTTTTATTTTGGAGTATTCATCTTAAAACAACAATAAATACATGAAGAAACACTGCTGAGGATATAAGGGTGTGATGCATGGTCCGCATAAAGCAAGACATTTGTGCATTGTACAGTAAATATCATACAAACAGAAGTACAGTACAGCTTTATGCCAGTGGAATGAGTCAGGACTGGAATTCAGCGTCTGCTCGGTGGTCATCCCTCAGACGGCAGTTGTTTCTGCTCCTCCGTTTGCTTTTCATTGAGCTGAGCTCGAAACTCCTGCCGAGCCTGTCGGTTGGACTCCAGGAGCTCGTGCAGTTTTCCGTTCAGCGCGTCGTTCCGCTCCTCTAAGCTGTCCAGGCACGAGTTTATCTGGTCCAGCATGGAGTTAATGGCGGCGTACTCTAACGTTTAAAGAAACAAGACCGTGATCACATGACCAAGTGGAACAAACTCAAGCACAGGAGCAAAATTACTTTTTCAGTCTTTAGTTTATTCTTAAGTCATTTTTACTTCATGTCGTATTGGGATTGTGACATAAGATGTGGATTATGGCACGATGTTATTTTAAATTGCATAGAAACCAAAGCCAACGCGCGAACCGTAAATACTATCGAAAGGTAAGTCTCTCTGGACAAGAGCATCTATCAAATGCTGTGCATTTTAAACAGAAATAACCGGTAGGTTCAAATAACATTAAAGGAACAAAACTAAGCCGTGCAGGAAAAATTCATGTCTCGTGGTGTAATTAAATATTTACATTTACTCCGAACATTTTTCACTGGACAACGCTGGTTAACATACAACATTTTTTTTTTTTATTTATTTTTATTTATTTTTTTAAATGACTCACTCACCATCCACTTTTTAGAAACACCTGCAGTTATCTAAATCATTTAATCATATGGCAGCAGCACAACGAATAAAATCATGCAGATACAGGTCAAGAGCTTCAGGTAATGTTCACATCAAACGTCAGAAGGGGGAAAAAGTCTGATCTCTGTGACTTTAACCGTAGCATAGTTGCTGATGCCAGATGGGCTGCTTTAAGTATTTCAGAAACTGTTGATGATCTGGGATTTTCTCACACACACACACAGAGCAGTCTCTAGAGTTTACACAGACGGAGGGTCTGCAGTCTGAAACACCTTATTGTTGAGAGAGATCAGAGTAGAATGACCAGACTGGTATGAACTGAAAGTCTATAATAACTCAAATCATCACTCTTTAAGACCATGGTGAGCAGAAAAGCATCTCAGAACGTAGAGGAACATAGAACACGTCAAATCTTGGGGTGGATGAGCTACAACAGCAGAAGACCACACAAGCTTCCTCTCTTGTCAGCATCCCCCATCTAAACTGTCCAGTTTTGCTGTTTTGAGGAAGATGATTTAATCTCCTTGTGTCATGCAGATTTCCTAAACTGTGGACATTTTGTATGTTCAGAAATGATATTTTCTAAAATGTCTGACTCTATAACATTGCTTATTTTTATTATCATGACCTGAATGTTACAAACTCTGGAAAGAGTACCTTGGAAGAGTACATTGGAAGAGTACCTTTTTTAAAACTTTATTATTTCAGGCATATTGTTTTACTTTTTATTTTAAATATAAGTAATATTTAGACAACCCAAATTCATATATCAAGTAATTTTAAGTAAATAAAAGAGAAAATATAAAAGAATCTGCATATTCGTATAAATAATTTGTGCATAAAAGGTTTAAGAAATTTAGCAATTTATTTATTTTATTGTATTTTAATTTCATTAATTATATAAAATTCGAAAAAGATTCATTCTTTATTGTTCTTCTTGTTATTATTATTTTTAAAATGACCGTTTGTAGTTATACGATACTTGGATTGGAAAGAGTCAATCTGGCAACCCACATTTCTTCACAACAGTCTCCTCTGCCGACAAGGAGCTTCAAATCCTAACTTTATCAGGTTAGATATAACAAATATATAAAATATAATACAATCTTGATTCATCCTCAAATCTGCAGTCTCCAGGTGTCTCAATAAAACTCACCCTGTTCATTAAAATCATCCTCATCCTCGATGAGTCCTTCATCTGCTCTAATCTCGGGATCTCCGTTTGGTCCTGACATTTTCATCTCTCTACTAAATACTAAAGCAACGTTAAGCGAGCTGTACAGCTAAACAAAATCACATTTCACTGTACACTCACATACACTAAATATGAGCTAAAACTCATCAAAACAAGACAGTAAATTGATTCAGGTGTATGTACATGCAATGCCAGACAGCTGACTGTCAGGTGACTGTAAGAGGTCTCCAGATCAAATGCCTTACTGTAATAAAATATTTATGAATGGAAATATATGATCTGGTCAACGAATATACGAATAAATAACCTTTAAACTGTGTGTTTATTTCCATTTCCGATACTGTACTGTTTATTTCAGAAAACACAACAAACAAGCGTCTAAAAACGCTTATAATACAGTAATACAGCTGTGAAAAAACAAGTTCAGATTACAATAAAAACAACAATAAGATTTCATTTTATTTACTTCATAAATCTATTTATTAAATGTTGTGTATGGCATTGTGTGCAGGCATTATTGATAGTCGCCAATCTGAGCGGAGGGCCAATCAAGTGTTGTAAGTGTCGCACAAAATATACGTCACGTTCAAGCTCCAATACCAGTTCTATCGGTTGTTTCAGCAGTATTAGTTAAAACAGGTAACTTATTATTGTCTAATTAAATGTATTTGCTATTCTTCGTGCTTCAGGTCACACGTAAAGGTTTTGTTTTTATCAGAAATCATTTTGCTTTCTGTAATAAATTACGAGTTTTCCTCCCTCACGTGGACCATTTGGAGCAGGAATGGATGACTTGCCTGCAGATTTAAGAGAATTTCTGCAGAGTCAACCTTTTCTAGAGCTCACTGAAACCAAAAGGGTAATCAGCTGCATTTTTTTTTTTTGTTTAATTTCTTTTAATATATTTTTTTAAATGAGATAACGTCTTCTCTTAAAAAGGCACAAACTGGAATAGAAGACTGAAATGGTCCTGATGATCATGTGTGATTATATGTTGTCTGCTTTTAGATCAAGTGCACATTAAATGGACACGAGATTCCTTGCAACCTTGCGGAGCTGCAGACGTTCGTATCTGGGAAGAAATTCAAGAAGCTGTGTGCTGCAGAGTTTAACTACAGCCAGTATGAACCTCATGTGGTCCCGAGCACAAAGCAGCCGTATGTCTGGTTGTTTATAAGTGAATAGAAATCACTTTTGGTTTTTGTGTGACATCGGCATAACATGTACTTACTTACTTACTTACTTACTTACGCACTCACTCACTCACTCACTCACTCACTTATTTATTTATTTATTTATTTATTTATTCATTCCCCCCTGCCAGAAATCAGCTTTTTTGCAAGCTGACCCTGAGACACCTCAATCGCATGCCTCATCATGTCCTCCGGCATGTCAGTGGAAAACGGTACAAGAAAGCTCTGGCACAATGTAAGCACACATTTTACAGATACAGTGACACTTCTATTGGATCAAGTGCACATTAAATGGCCGCGAGATTCCTTGCAACCTTGCGGAACTGCACTGGTCTGTTCTTGTTATTGTATGTGTACAGGACAATACGGGACTGATCACAGGATTTATGTGTTGCTTTTTTCTCTTTTCCAGATGAGGAATGCGTAAAACAAGGTGTGGCGTTCGTTCCAGCCAGACTCAGGCAGAAAACACGACCCCGAGACACAGATGATGGCATGGAGAGCGCGAAAGAAGGAGGGAGCAGGAGCAATCACAAGCAGAAAGAGAAAAAGAAACAAGACAGCGGCATTTGGGCTCCGAGCTCCAGCGAGGGAGAAGGCAGCGACTCCGAGGACAGCATGTCGGATCTTTATCCGCGTAAGCATGCAGCGTTTTATAATAGCTCGATCATTTACTGTTCGACATATTTCTGTACCGAGTTCCGTTTGGATTTGTGAGTGTCATCTTGTAACACGTTAGACATGTTACTCATTTTTGTCATGTGTAAATTACCATTGCGAGAGATTTGTAAAAGCATTTTCCTCCTCTGCTCTTTACAGCCACTCTGTTCACATTAAAGGAGTCAGCGGAACAGGAAAAGATGGAGAAAGATGAAGATGAATTTCAGACAGATGATGACGATATGGAGATGTCTGAAACAGAAGAGGAGAAACAAGCGGCGCAGAAACGCAAAAAGGTATTTTAATCAAGTCAAAAAGGAGTTCTACGTACAGTATATGGCAGCTCATTGCATTTATTTTGATCTCTTTCACAACTACATCCACAAAAAGTCAGTAAATACTATAAGCTGTATTTAAAAGGACTATAATTAAAGCTTTTTCACGGTGTTACTCTCTGCCCTTACAGGTCCAGTCTGCTGCTTTTAACAAGAAATTTAAGAAAAACAGAAAAAAGAAAGGTGTCATGCGCATCAGTAAATTAAAGAATGGAAAATAATAAAAAAAAATTTATGTTTGCATTAAGTCTTCCACTGACATCACTGCTCCATTTCTGTCCTTATGAGTCTGATACCCTCACAAACATGCCACAGAACATGCATTTAAAAACGCAGGTATTTCTGTATAAATCATTTTCATTCATGGACATAGTGATGGTAATTGTAGTCTTTGACATTTTATGCAGTTTGTGCATTTGACATTTTAAGTAGTATTTGAAAATTTATTGTTTAAAATATGAATTTCCAGTTATAAAGACAGAACATGCTACAGTCACTAATCACAATTTAGGACTGAAGAATATATCAATTATGTAGTATTTATATAGTATTTATTTCTTCAGGACAGACTCCAGCTGCTTGAAAACAAGATTAAAGAGGAACTTATTACTGGCTGAGATACACTGGGTGGACACTAGTTGTTGAGAAGTTGTTTTTTTTTATTATTATTTATTTTATTTTTTTAATTGGGGGGGCACTTTCAAATGACTGGCATGTAAATATAACTTAAATATAAATACAGTATGACTACATCTATAATATATAATAACATTACACTTATGCTTTCTTGAGTATCAAGACAGGAGCATGAAAGACCAATGAACAACATTCATGAATTATGTGTGGTACAAAACCGTTCATTCAAAAGACTCTGCTTGGAGAGAATTAATAAACATGTAGGCTAACATAACTGTGGATGTAATACTTAGCAAGCTATGAAAGTGAAATAGGGAAAGATATCCCCCCACCCAAAAAAAAAAAAAAATGTAGTTGGTGTAAACTGGAATTCTGTTCCCCTCCTTTAAAATTCACTCCCTGGACTCGGTCCCACTCCCCAGTTCCATCCCTGGTTATAACAGATAAACATAACACAGTGCAAGAAAAAAGTAGGCCGTACAGTACAAATTTAAGTAAGTAAGTAAAAAAAAAAAAACAACAACAACCAGTATATACAATACAATCAGAGAAAATCAGGGACATATAATGCACTTTTTGTAGTGTTTACATGACCTGTTCATAACCTATATCGCGTTCATTAGTCTTCTTTGCACTTTGTGGTGCATAAGACCGTGTTGGTTTTCGAGATACAAGGGTTTTGATAAAGTAGAGGTGATATATACATTATATAATGTCATTATATACGTTACACAGCCCCATGTTCATCTCTCCTAATTTATCCAGCAAAAACCTCAACAGAGGGAGTTACATAACCCTGTATAGAGTTTATTATTATTATTATATCTCAAAAACAAATAAGCTGACGTATTTCTATTAAATAAATTACAGATCTTTATAGTTGTAAGTGCTTTTATCTTTAAGGAGGGCATTGATTTGAGCCAATGTAATGTGATGATATCTTACCTTTAAAATGTACATTTAGGGATATAAAAAATGTCATTATTACTGTAAGATTAATCGTGTGTGTGTGTGTGTGTGTGTGCATTTCGTTATAAATTATTGACCACACAACACGTTTGTGTAATAAACTAAAATGGTCATCGATATTTGCAGTCAGAAAAGTTCAAAGATTTTGGAATTTATGAACAACTGGTTACTTATTAAAGAAAATACAATCTGTATTTATGCTTTTTCATACGTTTTTGGGGGCTGGGGGGAATCCCGATTAGATTATGTAATCGATTATGTAGCGTATATTTGGATTCAGCCTGTCACTGACTGTCCGTCGCCGTCATTTGACGTCACTGAAAGGCGACGCGCTGTTCGGTGTTTACCTTCGGGTTGCAGAAGCAACGTTTACTTTACGCACATTTCGCATTGTTATGGTAAGGTCGAGCTTCGATTTATCTCTTAAATTAATCCGTGTTACAAATATTGTGTGTCAGAATAAACTGCCGAGTTTGTTTTTTTTTGAGGATTATTTCATATATTATTCTGGTTAATCGCAAGGAGGTCAAATTAAATTAAACGGAGAAATGATGTATTCGTTTGTAATACTGTGGAAAAACTACAAACGGCTACAGAAAATGTATTATTTAACAGTGTAATGGAAGTAAAAAAAAAGAAATAAACAAATTATCCCATGGTTAATGTTATATCATCACATTCTGCAGCCTTACTGTATATGCTTTATTTGATTAAAATGCACCAGTGCTTTTTTTTTGTGTTTTTTTTTTTTTTTTTAGGAAATCATTTCATGCACAAGCAACTGGATCTTTCCCTAAGGTCCTACACTCTGTCTGTTCCAAGCTTTCCTGTCCACCATGGCAAGTTCGATGGTGAAATTTACCTGGTGTTCTTGCCGCAACTATAAAATCCAGTCCAAAGACACGCACGAAAAGTGTTTAATCTGCCTAGGAATCCAACATGCCAAAGAGGCCATCCTGGAGTATGGAAAATGTCCGCACTGTGCCAAGATGGATTGGAGCACTTGTATCAAGCGTCTCACCAAAGTGCAGGAGGTGATCTATCAGGAGGCCCAGCAACGGAAAAATGAGGCGTCTCAGAACGGACTTCAACCTAAATTTGAACCAGTGGTGTCGTCTGCTACGGTTAAAGGCGCTAAATCTGTGAAGGTGGTGTCTGCTACACCTACTGTATCACAGACCGAAAATGCTGCTCCTGCGCCGTCTTTCTCCACTGCACCTGTCATGTTCACCCTTCTCTCACCGTCTTTGGACGTACCTGACCCAAATGCTGCAGCAGTAAATGGTGCATACGTGTCACGTGTAGGCTTGCAGCATAAGCTAGACTCAGCTCCGTCTACAGCGCCTACATCAATGCCTTCGACCTCACACAAGAGACGCCGTTCGTCTAGGTGTCACCCATGCTGCATGAAGCACTCGAGCAGGGGCTGCGGACGGAGACGGAAACACTCCCCCTCCTCGCGTTCCTCCTCGCACTCGTCCTGGAGCTCTGAATCCTCCTGCGAATCTGTTAGGGAGAAGAGGGCACGACGGGAAAAGAGGAATTATGCAAACATCAACAGGCAGAGTGACCAGCTGCTTATGATGGTGCAGCAGAAACTGGAAGCCCAACAGAGAGCCATGCAGGTACAATGGAGCGTGATGGAAAGAAGGCTTGACGTCTTGGAGAAGAGGAGTTCAACCGATGTTCCAAATTCAGCAGAAACTTCCAAAGTGTTCACCACATCCCAAGTGGATCAGGGACAACAGACGGGTACCTCTTCTGGATCTGTTCCCCTTTTGAATGCGGTAAAACAAGAAGACGGGCCAGTAGATATCTCGCATCCTTTAAATTCCAGTTTACCGCTGCGAGTCAGTTCAATGCAAGAGGTTCTCACATCTGAAGAGCTGCAGAATCTCATAGTACGCGCAGCCAAACGCTTGGGTATCGATTTTCCAAAATCCCAAAACGACTCACCCCATCCAATTATGGTGCCAGAATTTGAGGACTTGGTCCAAAGTACGTGGTCCAACCCAGCGAGCTCACAACCCTTCAGGCCAGTGTTCTCTGAGTTGTACAAGCTTCACGAAAGCCAGGCTCCACCTTATGATCATATGCCTGAAGTCAACAAGCTGATGTCGGCCATCTTCCAAGCCGTCATGCCTACAAGAAACAGAGAACAGCCCGTCCCTCCTGGAAACTCGAGGTTCACGGACGCGCTTGCAGAAAACTCGTATCAAACCGCCGGCATGCTAGCAAAGACGGCTAACTATTTGCGTTACTTGTCGGATTACCAGAAGCGCCTTTTGGCAGAGATTTCTGAAAACCCGACTCCTCAAAGGCTCACAGATGTTCTAAGTGAGCTTAAGCTCATCGGAGAGTTCACCTTCCAGCTCTCCTCACACCAGGCAGAACTTTCTGGAAGGATCATGGCAGCATCTGTGGCTGTTAAACGACAGATATCGATGGCCAATACCAACTACACAGATTCGCTAAAAGCTACGTTTGCAGATCTTCCGTTTGCTGTCGAGACTCGAAAATAGAAGCTTGAAAATGATCCGTTTCTGTTGTTTATGAGCAGTGTGTTAGGTGACTACTTTTGCATTTAACGTGTACTTTTTGAAGTCTCCCAACCGTCAGAATCAACAAGCTGTTTGTATGTCATCCATTGTATGTAGCCTTTGCGCAATGGTTAAGAAATTGGTGCTTGTCTCTATTGGCTTAATTTTCTTTTTTCTTTTCTTTCTTTTTTTTCCCCCCTTTTTCTTTTAAAGGTGTAGCTCCATTATTGTATATAAAAAGTCTACACACCCCTGTTAAAACATGCAAAGAAATGCTGTAGAGCAAAGATGCCTTCAAAATATTCAATTTAAATGTTTCTACATGGCAGTAAACAGTAGTAAATGAAACAAAGTCACTATTTGGTGTGACAAAAAAATAAAAATAGTAGTCTCCAGTCCAATTAGTGCAGTTTTATAAGGAAATGAGCTGTAAGTGTTATCGAGCATCTTGCAGAACCAGACACGGTTCTTCTGGAGACTTTGACTGTCGCACTCGCTTCTTATTTTTGAAGCGAAACCCAGCAGCCTTCATTGTGTTTTTTTTGTCTGAAAAGTGTCTCTTACTACTTAATATCCTGCTTTCTTTACTGACATACAAACATTTTTCAGTCACATTTAATTTTGTGCTAGATAACTAATGTTTGGGAATCTAAAATGTTTTTGTACTGACTCGATAATGTAGAAGTCATAAAATAAAAAAATCTATAACAAAAAAGTTTGTACTAAAAAAAAAAAAAAAAAAAAAAAAAAAAGGGTGGCTAAGACTTTTGGACAGGGCTGTAACAACCAACACGATTCATATGAAAAACAAAAGTAGAACCAGGTGGAGGGGACGACTTACATTAACCTGGTTGTATAAGTCTGCACACCCCTTAACGAATCATTTGTTGAAGCACCTTTTGCTTGCAATGCAACACTCAGTCTTTTTGGTTAAGAATCTACCAGGTTATCACATCTTGATTTGGCAATTTTATTCCATATTTTTATTCCAAAAAAAAAAAAGCTTCAGATTTATCAAATTGCGCGGGGAGTTCCTGTGTACAGCCCTCTTCAAATTATTCCACAGGTTTTGGATAGGATTTTGGCCTGGACTCTGACTGGGGCATTCCAAAACTTGATCTTCTTCTGAATCTATTTCTTTGTTAACTTGGATTTGTGTTATTGTACTGGAGGTGAAATTTTTCTTCATCTTCAGCTGTTTAATGGAGGCCTGCAGGTTTTGTGCAAAATATATCACAATTTATCTTAAGATAAGGAAGCTGGGGTCAGAGCACAGGGTCAGCCATGATACAACGCCCCTGGAGCAGAGAGGGTTAAGGGCCTTGCTCAAGGGCCCAACAGTGGCAGCTTGGCAGTGCTGGGGCTTGAACCCCCGACCTTAACCACCAAGCCACCACTGCCCCCATTATGCATTACTGTGTGTGTATGAGTAATATTCTCAATATGCCCACAATCTCCTGATGTGTCTATTTTTATGACACAGGAGGACCAATTAAAGCTTGTCCATCAATCATTTGCTCCACAAACTTACCAATTTTGCTACTGAATTGTGCTATTGCACTGCAAATCTGTAATGTGTCATCCATATGCCTTCAACAACATGTGCATTCCCAAAATTGAAGGTGATAAGATTAACTTTACCTTCTGTAGATGGATTAAAGCTATCAGTGTTATTAGGTCCAGATTTTATTTGCTATTACTAATTTTGAAACCTAAGTATATGTAGAGGAAAGAGGGAAAAAGTAGTAGTGTGTCCACTAGGTGACACACTTTCATTCTAAAGTCCTGATTGGGGCACTTAGCTTTAGCATGCCTGTACATTAGATGTGTTTCTAAGATATGAGGAATAAGATTTATACTTGGCTTATGAGGAATAAGCTTTCTAGCTGGCAAGCAGTGTTTTTTTTTTATTTTTAATTTTTTAATTTTTATTTTTTTTAATATTAATTATGTTTAATGTGGAATTATTCTTTCAGTAGAAGTAATCAGTCAAACTCAGTTGAGGAACCATGAAATGTTAATCCTGTTATTATATGATTTATTTGTCATGTTCTGTAGTTAATTATCGTTAGCTTGTCTGTGCAAGTTATTATCAACCTTATAAGCTTAATAATAATACATTTTAGAAAAACTTTTCTTATACTTAAATATGGTTGTGTATGGCAAAAACATTGATTACTAAGAACAGGCTGCCCTGATATTTCCATATTTAGATAGTTTTAAATTAGGTGCTTGTTATGGAATAAGTGCCACAGTGTAAAATTCAGATAACAACAACTTAAATGTGTATGAAAGCAGCGATTTGCAATGTTTATAAGCAAGTTATTTTTTGGAGCATCTTTGTTCCTAACTGCATGCACCCAGTCCACTGCATCTCCTGATTAATTAAATAAGATTATACTATATAATTAAAATACTATTATAGCTACTGTAATAACTTTTATACTTATTACTTTAATATTTTTTTTAAAAAACAGAAGCCCTCTTTCTGTCATTCCAGAAACAACCTTAAGACCCACCAATTCTCACCTCTTAGGATATTCTTGATTTCACTGTTAGCCCCTTATTCTATTCTTATCTTAGCCTGTTTGTCTGTTGTCTTTGACTTCTATACTCATCGTATTTTTAGTTTTGTATCCTTACCCTGTCTAGGGCCTGCCCAACAAGGTAGATGATGGGTACTCAAATGACCAACGGGTCTCATGTCATGGGGTGCCTTAAGCTTGAGCATGGCAGGTGAGTCATTTGCATGTGTTGAAGTACACTGTAAAACCTAATGTTGTCTTTACTTAAACAATCAAGTAATCATGACTAAACATTCATTAAAATGTTGCGTTTTGGATCCATAAATCAAAAATGTAAGTTTGTTTAACTTATTTATCTACAAAATATATAAACTTAAGATTTCAAGTGTTATGAACTCAAAATCATGATTCAAAATCAACCCACTTTGGTATGTCTTTGTTGTGATTGGCCATGCAAGGAGTTCCGCCTGGCAACAAGAGAACTAATGTACTGATTAGTAGATAAGTACTAAAGGTGGTCCTTTCGTGATTGGGAGGGATGACTATGTGTGTGTTTACAAAGAAATGGCAGTATGTAGAGGATTTTTTGTAAAGTTACATTTTGCTAAAAAGTGTTAATTTCTCCTGTATATGGAGACTTTTGGGACACCTTTTATGTAAGGGAACTAAGTCAAGTGAACTTAATTATTTAACCAGTTCACTGGTGGACAAGTGGCTAGCAAGCGGTGCTCTCACTGCTGTGACCCGAGTTTGATTCCTGGATTCCTGGGCAGTTAACTATAAAGTACACTATATTAACACAAAGTTAAGTGAACGTAACAATTTAAGTAAAGTCTACATGAGCACCAAGTTAAGTGAACTTAAATATACAAGTTTTGGGAGACTCCATTACTCAGTTAAATTGAGGGAATGAGTTTACTCAAGCAATTGAGCACAGTCAACGTGATAGTGTTTTCAGTGTGCACCATTACAAGTGAGGTGTTAATCACTCAAATTCTTAAACTTCTGCAAATTGGATGTTCCAGTGCTAGTATCAAAAAAGCTACAGTACATGCCACCTGCTATACTATATTGTAAGTCCTTACTAGGGCATCATCAGTGTGTCTGCAATAAGCACTTGGGCAATAAGCATATATAGGCATAGTGCTTCATCTACTGAGGCCAAAACCAACATGCTTGTTTGTGATTCATCGTATTAGCCAGGACATATATTGTGGAGTGCTATGGTGAGCAGTGGCTTGCCCAGATCCCCCATGAAAGCTATTAATATAATCCTTGCACTGTCCCATAATGAAAAACAGCTGAATGCAAAAGAGTGCATTTAGTGTTTGTGCATCCATCCAACCATACTTGGGCCTGTGCCATCTTTAGAGTGATGCCATGGCTAGTTTAGAGGCTGTCAGTGCTGCCGACTGTCCTGGTGCAGGCTGTCCTGGACTGGTCACACTACAGGACCTGCACACTGCACCTCTTATTGTGCTTTTTGAAGGTGTCCCACTGAGGTGCTCCATATCTGTAATTGTAAAGGAGTAGTTTTCCCTCAAATTTGAGGCACTACATGTACAGTCTCCTCTGAAAGTATTAGAACGACATGGCCAATTATTTTGTTTTTCCTGTAGACTGAAGACATTTGGGTTTGAGATCAAAAGATGAATTTGAGATGATAGATCAGATACACTACATACACCATTGGATCCTTGAGCAAAGCTCTAAACCGCTCTAGGTGCGCTACCATAGCTGATCCTGCATTCTGGTCTCAGCTCCTTTTAAGCTAGCATATGCAAAAAAAACCTAAATAAATAAACAAAACAAAAAGCAAACAAAAAAAAAAACCCAACAATTTTCTTATACTAGACATTGCTTTTATACTCTATGTAGTCGACTTGTGGAGGAAGTTGGGGGCACTTGGGATTCAGTTATATATATGATTTGTTTTTGTCAATTAACCTGCATATCTGCAGTGGTGCTTGAAAGTTTGTGAATCCTTTAGAATTTTCTATTTATAAGATAAAATAAGATAATACTTTATTAAACCCCAGATGGAGAAATTAGGGTATCTGCATAAATATGACCAAAAACATAATCAGATTTTCCCACAAGTCCTAAAAGTAGAAAAAGAGAATCCAATTAATCAATGAGACAAAAATGTTACACTTTTATCATTTATTAATTGAGGAAAATGATCCATTATTACATGTCTCTGAGTGGCAAAAATATGTTAACCTCTCGTATTAGCAGTTACTTTGAAGGTGAAATTCAGGTGTTTCCAATCAATGTGATGACAATCAGGTGTGAGTGAGCACTCTGTTTTATTTAAAGAACAAGGTTTGATCAAAGTCTGATCTTCACAACACATGTTTGTGGAAGTGTTTCATGGCATGAACAAAGGAGTTTTCTGAGAACCTCAGAGTTGTTGAAGCTCATCAGACTGGAAAAGGTTACAAAACCACCTCTACAGAGTTTGTACTCCACCAATCCACAGTCACACAGATTATGTACAAATTGAGGAAATTCAGGACCATTGTTCCCCTCCCCAGGAGTGGTCGACCAACAAAGATCACTCCAAGAGCAAGATGTGTAATAGTTCTGGAGGACACAAAGGAACCCTCCGTAACTTCTAAGCAACTAAAGGCCTCTCTCACATTGGCTAATGTTAATGTTCATGAGTCCACCACCAGGAGAACAACCATCTCCACATAGAACATTGCTGCCCCTCTGTAGTTTTCTAAAGATCACATGCACAAGCCAGAAGGCTAATGGAAAAATGTTTTGTGGATGGATGAGACCAAAATAGAACTTTTTGGTTTAAATGAGAAGTGTTATGTTTGGAGAAAGGAAAACACTGTATTCCAGCATAAGAACTTTATCCCATCTATGGAACATGGAACATTATCATAATTTGGGCCTGTTTTGGTGCATCTGGGCCTGCATGACTTGACATCATTGATGTAACAATGAATTCTGAAATATACCAGTGAATTCTAAAAGAAAATGTAAGGACATCTGTCTGTGAACTGAATATCAAGAGAAAGTGGCACATGTAGCAAGACAATGACCCTAAGTACACAAGTCGTTCTACCAAAGAATGGTTAAAGAAGAATAAAGTTAATGTTCTGGAATGGCCAAGTCAAAGACCTGACTTTAATCCAATAGAAATGTTGTGGAAGGACCTGAACCAAGCAGTTCCTGTGAGGAAACCCACCAACGTCCCAGAGTTGAAGCTGTTCTGTACTGAGGAATGGGCTAAAATTCCTCCAAGCCGATGTGCAGGACTGATCAGCAGTTACCGGAAACATTTAATTGCAGTTATGGCTGCACAAGGGGGTCAGACCAGATACTGAAAGCAAAGGTTCACATACGTTTGCCACTCTTTTTTGTATTGTATTGTATTGTATTTATTTACATTATAAAAAAAACATTGGGTTAAAACAAACCAAATTGGGTTATTTTTAGCCCAATGGCTGGGTAAATATATAGGACAGAACACGTTTGGGGCTAAACTAACCCATCAAGTTGGGTGGTTAATTTGAACCCAGCAAATGGGTTGTTTTTCCAACCCCAAGGATGGTTTCATTTTTGCAAAAATGCTGGGTTAATTTAATTTCATAAATGGGTTAATATTTTCAGGGTTATTTTTACCCTTTGAAAATGTCAAAAATCCCACATTAGAAACAAATATGTCAAAATCATATCTCGTTTATTTATACACAAGAAGGTGTTCAGAAATGCATTGCTAGAGCTGCTAAAGTGGTGTTTATATATATATTATATATAGACTTGAAATATAGAAGTAAATTACTCAAATAAGTCATATATATGAGACGAAAACATCAGATTTTGATCAAAGGAGATGTTCTCTCCCCTCACACATCAATGAACCTTGGGCGCCCACGACTCTATCACTGGTTTACCGGTTGTCCTTCCTTAGAAAACTTTTGGTAGTTACTAACCATGGCAACACCCCACAAGACCTGTCGTTTTGGAGATGCTCTGACCCAGTTGTCTAGGTATCATCATTTGGCCCTTGTCACAGTTGCTCAGATCCTTATGCTTGCCCATTTTTCCTGCTTCCATCACACCAACTTTGAGAACTTGTTGCCTAATATATCCCACCCCTTGACAGGTGCCACTGTAATGAGATAATCAATGTTATTCACTTCACCTGTCAGTGGTTTGAATGTTATGGCTATCTTAATATTGCAAACTTTGTAATGAGAATATTACAGAAAAAAAGGTATTAATATCTGCCTACTGTACCTCAAGGCATTGACAACTTTGATCATCAATGGCTAGTTGATGCTACACAACTATCCAGATCCCAAACTAATACTATTTAAAAATTGCTCACTGCTGTTCCACATAAGATTACAATTAACCAAATATAATATGATTAAACCTGTTTCTATACATTTTTACTCATTTCAGGCTTTACAGTTTCTTGTTCTATTGCCAAATAATTGTGCTTCATTTTAGAAATAAATGCATAAAATTAGAAACATTATCTGCTATTAGAACAAGACTATTTCGACCTTGAAACAGTAAAACATGTCTAGAAATAGGTTTTAGTAATCTTATATTTGGTTTGTTGTAATCTTATAATAGTTAAACTTGAAATTCTGTATAGCTTTGACTATAGCTTGACTATATTTTCAAGATGCTTTCACTTGCGAAGATGTCATTTTTTTTGGCAATGTAAGAGTCCTTCCATGTTTTCAGACTTCTGTGTTCAGTTTTGTCAAGTCATGGAAACAGAGCTGTACAACATCTTTATGACACCAGTGAGGAAGACTAATGTCCCATAGTTTGGTGGAAACTTCACCATGTAAATTTTCCCAGGTTGAAAAAGCCTTCAGCCTCTCTCTAGCACTATGAGTGTTCTCGAGGTGTATATGAAGAGGCATCAGGATGCTGTCGTATTTGAATGACTAGCTCCTATGTGCCTCCACCAGAGAGCAAAACTCGTCTACCCCCTCACACACATTCGGGTATTTGTCTCATGGTGAAAGGAACTCCCTGACACAAAAACTTTGGCATAAATTCTATTTGTTGGGAATTATAGGCATTTTGGAATCCCAACAGCAGACATTATCAAGCTTATGGATAAAATTCATGGAGGTCACTCCCTGCTAATGAGACTATGATTGTTGATTGCAACTGCAGTGGTAGAAGCATTGGACCTGATGGAATTAATGGACTTCCAGAAATGGATTATGAGCTTGAGGCTAAACCCCAAATACCACAGACAGAGGTGATTTCTTATCCAGTGAGTGGGGCACAAGCTCTACCTTGCTGGAGATGTTAGGCTTATCTTCTGAATGGGTTTAGCTCTTGAGTGGTGCCCCATCAGAGACTTCCCTCACTGGCTGGGGGGCAGTGTAATGCCACAGAGGCACATGTGAAACCTTAGTGTGAAATCTGAACACATAAACCAGCTGGAACTGAAGCTCATCTATCTGGGACACTTGGCCAGGTTATCTGTTCCTGTGGATTTGGTTCTGAGTGAAGTACAGGCTGAAGTACAGACTTCAGTCCAGGAAACACTCCTGATTGCAGGAGCTCCTAGTATGTGGGCCTCAAGTGGAAGTGGTTCTGTTATTGTTGTGCACTACAACATTTGGATATAGTGCATATGCCACGTTCCTAGTATGATAGCCTGCTAAACAATGACTACACCAAAGGTGTATGTAGTAGCCATTGCAGCACATCACAGGACGATGGATAGTCTCTCAAATTTATCAGAGCGTTTTTAAAGGGAACAAGGTGCCTTCATTTGCTACTAATGCAGGATGCTGAAGTGAAATGGTTTCCAACCAAACCAGCTTTCTAGTTAGGCCAAAAATTAGGTAATTCGAAGGACAAAACTGGTGAAACTAGGATTCTTTAACAGCTTTTATCTTTATCTGTTCTATATATAGACTAACATTTAAAAGCTGTTATACCTTAAGATGTAGTCTTTTGACCAATTTTCATAAAGGTTATTGATGTAAAGTCAATTGTGCTTATCTTTGATGCATTTACAAGCTTAATTACTCATGTAATTATTTAAAAGAATGAACAAAAATGCCCACTATTGTCGTGAACATTTGTCCACTTCCAAGATGGTGCACGGCAGTAATACGCAGCGGCCTCTCTATATCCAAAAGGGTGCTATTTTTGTTTCTTAGCTCGACTTCTTACAGCACATGGACATTGGAGCAATCTATGTTCTTGTCTACCATCTCCAGACACTGCTAAAATACAGAAATCATGCAACAACCAACCTGCATGAGAAGCTATGCGATCTCGGCATCCCTGGACCAGGCCTCCAGTCCATGGTGTCACTTGATGCTGGTGGTCAGGGAAGGGGATGTCGTAAGCAGTGTGTGAGGAAGCTGAAGTGTGGCAAAAGGGCAGGGACCCATGCTAGGCTAAAAACAAACCCTAGCCGGTCAGCTCTTCTGTCTATCCTGCTCTCCAATGTCTGCTCCCTGGACAATAAATTGGACTACATCCTACTCCAGCAGGCAACACGGCATGAGTTTAGAGACTGCTGCGTCATTGTTTTCATGGAGATGTGGCTCAGCAACAGAGTTCTGGACACCGCCATTCAGCTAGACGGGCTCACCTCGTTTTGTGCTGACAGAAATGCAGCTCTGTGTGGTAATGCTCAGGTGGTGGCTTATGTGTTCATCAACACTGAATGGTGCAAGAACTTGGTGATAGTTTCTAGTTACTGCTCATTGCTGGTGGAGTTTGTGACAGTTAGATGCAGACCTTTTTATTTACCAGGGGAATTCCCCCCTGTGCTAATGCTCAGGAGGCGCTCTGTGAACTGTATGGGCTATTAATGAACTACAGAACACACACCCTGATGGACTGTTTATCATCGCTGGAGATTTCATCACTGGCAGAACCCTGCTCCCACCTCAGCTACTCAGACCACATCTCTGTTATGCTAATCCCAGCATACAGACCGCTCATCAGATGCTCCAAACCGGTTTTGAAGCAGGTGAA
>JANDJT010000167.1:16223559-16257458 GCA_024331685.1 Stegophilus panzeri
TTCCCCCCACCCACCCACCCTCGTTTTATTTTCCCCCTTTCGCCCTGTACCTCTCTCTCAGTCTCTCACTTTCAGCTCCAGGTCTTTGATTGAAAGGCAATGAGGCAGCTAACATGTGGAAAGCGAGAAATTTACTCGCTCTAAGTTCATGCCGTGGTCTTCTTTCAGGGGCCACGCATTCACTCGCCTCGGAGGACAACAATATGGGCAGAGCCAGATAAAGACCCTCATAGTGAGCCGCCTAAGCGGAGACATGATGGGCCAGTTCACGGACCATTTGCCACCAATGTCCCCCCCCCCCCCCCCCTATTTTTTCTTTCCCTCTAGCTTTCCTTTCTACCTACGGTTTGCCTCTCTGTCAGGGCCGGGCAGCAGGGCCAGCTCCACCTGCAGGGGGCTGGAATTGAAATTCATTGATCTGCTCACGTTCTAGCTGCGCCTCCCCTTTTTTGGTGCTTTGCTTTTCTACCTCCATGGACCTTGTGATGTTGCGTGTCGAGCTCTGTCCATGTGGAAGCTCGTCACAGGACCGCTGGACATCGCTCGGCCCTGTAGGTAGCAAAACGTTTCAGCTTGGCGGTGTTGCCTTCCTTTGGGTCAACGTTTTGGAGTCCCATTTTAGTTCTATAAGGTTTTCTTTTGAATAGAAAGCAGGACGTATTTTGTCATAGACCGTAGGGTTTGCGCCTATTCGCTTGATTCTACACATGAATTCAGTTCACAGGGTTACGCAACAGGTTTATATTATTGCACTCATTCTAATATGTTATGGTTTCTATATGCTCCACGTAAACATGTTTTAAAATCGTGTGTAATATTTTCGTAGCAATTTTTGGAAGGAGTCTCAAGAGTCTGAGGTAAAGCTCTGACTTAACGCGGGAAAATTTCCAGGACAGAGAAGGAGGTTTATGCTTTCTGGGTTTCTCATGAACATGACAAGCTGTGTGGGTTTTTTTTTTTTCTCTGTCGTATTTACTTCACAAGAAAGGAAAAAGTATAACGTGTCATTTTTTTATCATTAAATGTAAGCGTAGACGCTATATAGACATATATATATGTGTGTGTGTGTGTGTGTATACATATATATATATATATTTGCATCCCTACATTGCACAGTTGCCAGAAGTGCAGTCAGAACTTCAGACGAAAGCTTATTACATCTAGTTCACTGAAAAACAGTGCCTCAATTTTGGGCTTTTAGGACAGACACGTTTCCTCACACTTTTATCTTCTTATCTCGTGACAGAAAGCGGCGAAGCGGAAAAGAACGGAGGCGACGCTGGGGCAGTCGGCTATACTGTTTAGTCAAAAGGAAAGCGAAAGGCACTCATTTGGACGTAGATTAGTTATCGTGATGCTTGTCTGGTAAAGGTTTCCATTTAAATGCGCCCGGTGGTTATTTTGCATAGCTCCCCTGCAATTTGCCCCTGCTCTGCACGCGTCGTCTGCCATCTCGCTGTAATGTCAGGTAATTGGCAGTGGGCGTCTATGTATGACACATCCGTTTGCTCCAGCAACCCCCCATGCAAATGTAGACGAGATGGAGAAAGCGCAGATTCACTCTCACGCCGCCGACACTTTATCAGAAAGCATAGAGATTTGTTCGGAATGGCTTTTGCTTTCTTTTTTTTTTTAAGGGTGCCGACACTTTCACACACTCAGCTTTTTTTTTTTTTTTAAAGTATGGCATGGACAAAAATGGCACAAGCACATCTTGACTTTTTTCTCTTCCTCCATCATGTAGCGTGTGTGTATAAGAAGTCATTTTGGTACGATGTCTGGATGTGGTTTAGAGCTCATCCTCATCATGATTTACTGTTGTGGTTGTTTTTTTTTCCCTCCACAGAATCATGCTCCTTCTGACCTCTATCTGATGACCAAGAACCCTGAAGACTCGCCGAATACACCAGACGTGCTGGAGATAGAGTTTAGCAAAGGTATCTGTGTGTGTGTGTGTGTGTGTGTGTGTGTGTGTGCGCGTGTTGCCCCCATCAATCAGCTCCGTGATGGGAGTCAGATCTCCTGCTGTGTTGTGATATTGACCAATCTTCAGTCCCACGAGGCTCACTCTGACACACTTACGGCTCCCAATACACTCCCAATATAAAAACATGTGTACTAATGTCAGTCACTGGCTGCGGAACGTTCCAGAAGAACAACGGCCAAGCGAATCGAGCCGTCGTGGACGGGAGAGAGGATTTTCAATACTCTTCAGCAATCACACAGAGGTTCGGTTTGCTCGATAGTCAGTGTATCGTGGGCTTAAGACGATTCTTCACACCCTGAGAAAGGCATTATATAAATTAAACCTATTATTGTTGTCATTATTATTATTATGTTAGTAGTATTAGTAATAATGTGCAAGGGGTTGACCAAAAACATTGCACCATTACGACTGTTACCATAGTAACTACTTGGCAATGAGTGTTTGGTATGGGTCGTGCATTTTAGACATCAAGACGTAAAGATCTTGTTAGCGTTTTTTATGCTGTAAGCACTTCACCAGCACTCAGAAGGTGCTGATTAATTTTCTATAACAGCACGCCTCTGACAGTAGTTCTAGCTATAACATAAACGATTTGTATGTACCGTATTAACGTTCTAATACATTATCACACCTGAACTTGTATGGCGGATGCGCCACATGATTTAAACCTATTAATAAACATATTACATATTTATATAAGGAGTCTCCAGTGTCAGGACGTTTTCCACCACAGGAACGTTTTCAGGACAGAGGAGATTACGCCTTCTAGGTTTTCTTCATTGCGTATGCGTCATCTCGCCATAATTCTTTTATTTCATTTTAATTACTTGATATGTTACCGTTAATAAATTGTTAATATGTTGAATGTTAATTGCTTCGTAATAGAGTGCAATCAAACCAACGTGAGTGTTCTTGTCACACTAGTCATTTATAATTAATAATTTCACACAGTTTAGCCATTCGATATGACAACATAACTCCGGAGAAGTTAAACCAACTGCATGGAGAACCTAAGGAACTGCATTTTTTTCTGCCCTCAAGCTTACCCCGAGTTTCCAGTGAACTGATTGGATCAGACAGTGATGTCATTGTGTTGTTTAAGCTATGTTTAGTCAGTCTATGATCCTTTTCTGATCAGTATTCATAGATTTTAGTCACCTCCATTTAGTGTCCCTGAGAAAAGCTGGTTTACTGACAACACACAAAAGATCCACCCCCTCCTCCTTGGTCCTGTAAAAAAAAAAAAAAACAACAAAAAAAAAACTTCTCCCCTTTTTTTTTTTTTATTATTCTCTTCTTTCTTTTCTTCTCGCTTACTTTCTCAGCGCTTGCTTTCTCATCGATTAAAAAGAATTTTTAACTACTAAACCTTTTCCCTCTTGTCATTTTACAAGCCCAGCCCCTCCCTTTTGCTTTTTTCACATCTTGCACTCACTCTGGGGTTAAGAAAAAAAAGAGAGGGAGAATGACCGAGATAGGTCCCGAGGAAAGGGAAAAGAGAGGAAAAATGTAAAGCTTTAATTTTTCCTACAACTGTGTCTGCTGTGTCTTTGTACTATTCTGAGGCGAGGGCCGAGGCGGAGAAAAGGACCTGCACGTCGCTAGACACTGGAGAGGGGGGCATCCGAGAGACTCTCGCGTTCTCGCCGTGGTTTAATTTATTTGAACTTTTAATCTAATTACTAACTATTTGCAGTGATCCCCGGCATTGTTACGCAGGCGAGGCCTGCTCTTTCGGGGCGCCCTCGCACCCTTCGGGGCGCTCCCAGGATATGGGAATGGGGAGTCTGACAAAGGAACATGTCTGAAAATATTTTGTCAAGTCTCTTTTTTACGTGTCATTCTAACAGGGCTTTTACACCCACAGCCGAGAAAGGGCGACCTGAACCGCTCCATTCGTCCGTGATTGGCAACTGCAAGCATGCTAAATGCTAATGAGGCTCCCAGATGCATAGAAAAGGGGGAGTAGGCGGTTAAGGGTAGAAAACGATCAGCACTTTTTTTTTTTTTTTTTTTTTTTTTTTACTTCTTCTCCCTGTTCAAAAGAATCCTCGAGCCCTCTCTTGTCTTTCTTCCAGTCGCTCCAGATCTCCACCCTAAGCCTGGTCTATTGCATCGTTTCCACCTTTGGCCTCCGAGTTGCTCATTTCATGCTATGAATAAGTAGCCTATTGACAGTGATTTATTTATGGCGCTCCAAAGGATGTGGGGTGAAAGGAGCGAGAGCTGGACCAGGCATGGTGGCTCTTAGATAGTGTTAGTCTGTGCCAGAGTGTTCAACTGTGTCCTATTTGTCTTTTTGTTTCTTTTTTTTTTTACCGTGGATGTCTTTCATGTAGTGAGGCAGTGAAAGCATCCAAACTCATTACTCATGTAAAAGTGCAATTACTAATCAAAATAAATCCTCGAAACTTAAGTCTTAACAATAGAAAAATAGAAACTTTTAAAATGACTGAAAGGGTTAAAAATCCACCCTTGCATATCAATCTTCACAATTAACACGTGATGATCTTCAGCGACGTCCAAGATTTATTTTAGAATTACATTCTGAGTTCATTTTTTTCTGAGTTTTGTTTCCTACAATGCCCACAATACCATTCAACTAACTGCTGATGGTGGCGCCGTTGGGATTTAGCCCTCAGTTCATCTCTACCTAAAGAGCACGATGCAGCGGCGCTTTAGTCAGATAGTCTTTACCTTGAACATCTCATAGATTGTCAACTAGCCAAGTCTCTGCTGTAACTTGGAGTAACTGCGTCTTATACTGTAGCTGCATTGCATTCTGGGACTTTAAGTCCAACCTTTGCACCAACGTCTCCATCACTTCTACGCTGAATTTCTCATTAACGTGACATTGAAGATCTCTGGAAAGTTCTGAACTGAAGCTCTCATCTGTTAGATCTGAAGCCTGTTACTGTCTTTCGCACTTACTCTCTCTCTCTCTCTCTCTCTCTCTCTCTCTCTCTCTCTCTCTCGCTCGCTCTCAAGAGATCATGGTGACACAATAGCTGGAGTGTATAATTAAATTACTGAAGGCTCTGCTCACGATTTCACAGCCTTAAGAGTAGTAAAGCTTTTGAATTTATAAGTGCTATTCTTCAGCGCTGCTATTCACCTCTTCCCACCACTCCTCCCAAATCACTCCATCCCTCCTCCAGTTCTCTTCAGCTCCGTATTGAGTTTAGGTGCTTTTCTTCCCAAGCCAAATTGGCTGGTCTTTACCATTTGGAAGAGAAAAAGCTCAAGCTAAGAACTCTAACTTGTCCAGGAACCCTAACTACTTGGCTCATTAGATTAGTTGGCAGGGTTTTTTTTGTTTTTTTTTGTTTAAATAAATAAATACATTTGCATTACAGATGCTTAAAACTGTCAATCATCAGTTCTAAAGATCACTTTTTAGTCGTTGTAATGGTAGAACGTCATTGACCTTCTGAAGATGTTCAGTTAAGCAAGGAAGCTAGTAAGGTTATTATTGTAAGTGTAATGTATGAGGTCATAATACAGGGGGTCCGAAAAGTCAGGAACCATCCATCCATCCATCCATCCATCCAATTTCTATACCTCTTATCCTATCCCAGGGAACTCTGGTCAAAAGGCGGGGGACACCATGGACATGCCAACCCATCACAGGGCACAATCTCACACACATTCACACACCCATTCACACACTATGGACAATTTGTAAATGCCAGTCAGCCTACAACACGTCTTTGGACTGGGGGAGGAAACCCCCAAAGCACAGGATGAACATAAAAAATCCACGCACACAGAGGATGCAGAGGGTGGATTCGAACCCCTCTAACCCTGGAGGTGTGAGGCAAACGTGCTAAAGTCAGGAACCAATGGGAGTAAACCTACATATACATGATTTTGTATTTATTATTTATTTGCTTATTTATTTACACTTATTTTTTTATGTATTTTTTTTCCTTACAGGTGAAAAATCAAACAGTAAAATGCATCAAATAATTCTATTCCTTTTTCTCAGGTGCCTTAAACAAACAAACAAAAAAAACACTATAATTTTAGAAAATCAGTGCAAATGTATAGGGGCACTAACTTTTTCATGTCTCTAATATGTATGTCTATGGTTTTGCTTCATATTTTGAAAAATGCTGACTCATAAATGGAAAACTGAAAACTGTTTGTGACAGGTGTACCGGTCAAGGTGAGCCACCTGAAAGAAGGAACGTCCAAAGACACACCGCTGGAGATCTTCAACTACCTCAATGAAATAGGGTAAGTTACTGGCACTTTGGTATATCTTTGAAATGCTGTAAGGGACACTGTTTTATATATATATATATGTGTGTGTGTGTGTGTGTGTGTGTGTGTGTGCATGTTTTCTTTTTTCTTTCCTGGCAGAGGACAGCATGGAGTCGGCCGAATCGACATCGTGGAAAACCGCTTCATCGGAATGAAGTCCAGAGGTATTTACACTAACATCCATGTGACCTCAAAGGTCTAGGCATCTTTACATCCAGAAAACATGGAATTAAACGGTGCAAAGAGTGCAACACTGACCAGTGAATCCACTTCCTTTCCATTTTACCACAGACTGGCAGGTAGAAATCTAAAACTCCAGATTTTATTTGAGATTTGCTTGTAGCTTTGGTCTAAAAGAAAGATGAAAGTGTTTGCTGTAGAAACTGCAGAAAGCGGAACTGACAGCCTGTGTTTATAACAAAATCTGGATGAACGTAGTGAAGTGAGAGATCGCGCGTGTGCTCTGAGAGCCGCGCGTGTGCACGTGTTGTGATTCTTCAGCTGGACGCCGAGTCATTTCTGAGTAACGGATTTGGAAACGTCTCTCGGTGGACGGTTGTCCACGGAATAATGCTGAACAGATGTGCGGTGGACCTGGCAACCCTCCTCTGGCCATTAGCGCGCTGTTTGTGTTTATTGTTCCCGTTGGCTCAGGCTCGCAGTCAGCTGTCACACTGTCAGTCAGGATGAAGTCTGAAACCTTCCAAAGCCAAAACCTGTCAGGAATGTCGCAGATTTATATCCACCTGCTGATGTCATATCTGTAAGAGCTGTAAACACATTAACTGTTTTTTGTTTTTTGTTTTTAAATAAGAAAGCATGGCATAAACAACATGTTTCTTCAGGCGTAGCTGCTTATTTTTATTGCCCTGTGTGGAAAATCATGTGTACAACTGCAGTGTGATATCACACACATCTTCTACTCACAGCCGTGATTACCTCTGAACAAAATAATAACGTTCATTATTTGCATATTATTATTTGTAATAACGCATAAGGAGTGCATTCAGGGAAATCAAGTGCAATTTTTATTTTATTTTATTATTATTAATAATAATTACCATGAATCATTAGCAGAGTTGATTATTTATTGGGTTGTTTATGCTTTTGAAAATTCCAAACGCTTTCAAAATGAACCCATTTATTATTGTACAATATACTGTACAAGGACTTTAAAATACACTTATTGAGAAGTTTGTCCTTTAAAAAAAGAGCTAAAAATGAATAAATAATCAAATAGCATGAAATTATAATAATTATAAATGGTCTGTTTATAATGTCATGATTTTAGTTGGGTTATCAGACTGTAGTAGAAAAAAAAACAAACTTGGGCTTCGGGCAAAGGTTTATTAAAAATGATTAATTAATTAATTTTTTTTTTTTTGGGGGGGGGGGGGGTTTATAAATAAATATATAAATAAATAATAACAGTTAATGTTTTATTAAATATATTATATATACAGTGTTTCAAAATCAACAAATAAAAATAATATTCTATTATATGATAATATATTTTGCAGTAATATAGAAATTGGTCATTGTTGCAAATATCATGCTTTATTATGCTTTAATAATTCAATTCCAGAGTATGTGTTTATAGGATTTGGAAATGTCCGTGTTTTCCTTAAATGAAACACCCCAAAGCACTGAGATCCACCCCAAAAAAAAAAGAGGTTTCCTTATCCCGTCATTGGTTGTTAGCGGGATCAGATCATGCCTCAGGTTGTGTGCACTTGAGTGTAATCCGTGTGTGTATTTCTGTGTGACGGAGACTTTGAAGTGTTAAAACCGTGGCGTTAATTCCACACTGCTGTCTGGGAGAGAGTTGAATCTGCTCAGATAGCAGTAAGAATGCTAAGCTGCTTCAGCGTACCTGTGTTAGCAGGGCGGGACGCCCGAAGGGCCACGAGCCAAGCGAAGTGTAGTTTAACCACACACACACACACACACACACACACACACACACACACACACACACCTCTGTCTCACTAGGCTACCTTTTTTCTCCTTCTCTGTCTTATTCTCACACACATACACACACACACTTTAAAAGATTAATGCTTTCAAATCAGTAGGCTTTTGTCTAGATAATCTGTTCTAGCCAGTCTGTTCCTTTAGGGAGCTTAATTCAGGGAGAGTTATCAGATGCCCCCTTACGGAACTGGAGCACTTTAGCTCTTTGGCTCTGGCCTCACTTAAATCCACAGAGCCTTAATGTATCAGATTGCCAGCTTTCAGTGCTTAAAAGATCAGTCGTTTTTTTAAGTCCTGTTTTGGGCAGAAGGCTCTATGGTCATTCAGCTTTCCTTCTGCCAGCCTGAGGCCTGCTTCCCCAATTAAGAGCTTTGTGATATAGAGGAATGCTCGCTAGAAACCTGTGGATAAAATTCAGATTTAAATACAGACACTTGGTTCTTGTTCCACCTTTTTAGTTAGTGACTGCTTATAGGTGAGATAATACGGCTGCTAATAAACTGAGAAATACAGCGCCGAGTATGTATCTAGCTAGCATATCTTGAGTACATACAATGTAAAAGAAGAGTGACACTAGGAAATGAGACAAAACTGTAGACAACATTAACTTTTACCTCATAGTTGTTGGTAATTTGCTATAAAAAGGCTCAGAGCAAATATAATTACCTCATAATCACACTTAGCATCAACAAACCTCTGTGTGTTTTCTTGAATACGATCCTAATTGATCGAGGCATATGCGTATTTACGTTCTGCTCTGTTAGAAGTCGTGAATTTGTGCTTTTACTATGAAAAGGTGAACACTTAAGGCTTAAGTGTTTAAAAATTCATGAGAATATTGTTGCTAATCAACTGAGAAATACAGCACGAGCATATCTCTAGCTAGCATGTCTTGTATACAAACAAACAATGTAAAAAAAAACAAAAAAAAACGTACACCAGAAACGAGACAAAACTGTAAGTAAAATCAACTTTTACCTCAGATAGGTTGGTAAAATGCTAGAAAAAGATTCACAGCAGCTAAATTATCACTGTAATCACGGTTAGCATCAACTGCAAACACTAGCCTAATAGAACGAAGTATATTTCTATGTATATTCTGCCTTATTTATAACATGAACACACTATACAGTCATCATTCAAGTGTATAGAACAGAATAGAATGAGAAATACAGAGCTGAGTCTATATCTAGCTAGCGTATCTTGAATACAATGGGACAAATCTGTAGCAAATGTCAACATTTACCTCAGATATGTTAGTAACATGTTATAAAAAGCCTCAGGGGAACTAAATTAACACTGTTAGCATCAACTGCAAACAAAACCCTATTTGAATGAAACGTATGTACAGTACGCATGTACTTCTCTGTATTGAAACTCGTGAATTTTTTGCTTTTAACATGAAACGATGAACATGCTCAAGTGTTTCACATGAAGAGAATAGTGTTGCTAGTGAAGTGAGGATGTGAAATACAGTGCTGGGTAACAGATAAAATCGAATACAAACAATGTAAGAGAACAACCACACTAGAATTGAGAGAAAAGTGTAGGAAATATCAACATTTACCTCAACGTTTTGGTAAAATGCTAAAAAATAATAATAATAAAAGGCTCAGGGTTACAGATATAGGCTCACAGTTAGCATCAACTGCAAACTGAACTTACTTGTTGGGTTTTATTACATGACCCTAATTGAACAAAGCATACAGTTGTGCTCATAAGTTTACATACGCCTTGCATAATCTTAAGAATTAAGAAAAAAGCGTGTGTAAACTTTTGTGTTCAACTGGTCCATTTGTGTAAATTCAGTTATTATTGTGTCTTGTGGACTATATGTAAACATCTGTTATGCGAAATAGCTTTATTCAGGGCAGGACTAAATAAAAAAACTAAATGCAATTTTAATTCTCCCTCTTATTTTATTTTATTTTGAATTATTAACATTGTGCAGATTCTGCAAGGGGTATGTAAATTTATGAGCACAACTGTATGTATATGGATATATGGATATGCTCAATTGGAACTGGAGAATTTGTGCTTTTAAAATGAATTCATCGTGAATAGGATACTGTTGCTAAGCAACTGAGAAATACAGCACCAAGTACAGTATGTATCTAGCTAGCGTAGCTTGTATACAAACAACGTAAAGGATGAATGACAGCAGAAATTAGTCAAAACTGTAGGGAATGTCAATGTTTACCTCAGATGTGTTAGTAAATATTTACAGTATAAAATTTTTTTTTAAAGGCACAGGGCAAATAAAATTACACTATAATTATAATATATATACTTAGCATTAACATTATGTTACAGCTATTTGTTGAACATGACCCTAACTGCTCACATCATACATATATCCTTATGAGAACCCACCTCATTTCTGAAACTACTTCCTGTTTGAAACAAATGACTAGGTTCTAGAGTTATTATGTGGTAGTAAATAGAAACAGTAAAGAGAAATTAAAGTTTGGATCTCATGAAGCAGCTTAGGATCTTGGGTTCATCCAAGACAGACAATACCTATGAAAGATTGTCTCCTTGATTTAATATGTGCCAAAGTATAAACCTGTTCAAATAGATGAAATTTTAGCCTCCCGGCTTCCTGTCCTGCTTCTCTTTAGACAGCTGAGTGACAGCTTCATTTGTGCATAAGTTAAATATCCGTCTCCCACGCGCACACACGCGCACACACACGCACACACACGGATGTTGTAAATTGCAGGGTGGAAGAGTCAGGGCCGTAGATCTTGGCAGCTGAGAGTTGTTACCTTATCATTTCCGCTCGTTACTCTGTCTATAACAGGTGATGGACAGCATGGCGGTCAGCAGACTTCATTATCTTAATGATCATACCTGGACATGAGACCAGACTCAGACTCTTTCAGCATCTTCTAGACAATTTGACAGCTCTATTTATTTATAATGTCTGCTCTTCTGTTCAGATATAATGCTCCTATGTGTCCAATTCTCGTTCTTGCTTCCTGTCAGGTATCTACGAGACCCCTGGAGGCACCATTCTCCATCACGCTCACCTGGACATCGAGGCTTTCACCATGGACAGAGAGGTCAGGCGCATCAAGCAAGGGCTGGGCATCAAGTTCTCCGAGCTTTTGTATAATGGTATGAAGCAAAGAACTGAGCCAGGTCTTTTTTTTATATATTTTTTTTAAACATAAATGTTAAATTTGTGTTATTAAATATCATATTGATACTAAAATCACATTTATTGGCACACGAAGCAGTAAAACGTCTGAATATTCCAGAACGAAGCGAAAAAGATCTATTGTACGTACGTATTCTGTTTACTTCTTTTATAATAGCACAAATGCCAGTCGTAATCGATTGTTTTGTGTAAAGCTCCCTGATCTCCTTTTGTTCGAAATTCAAGTTTAATATTAATACACTTACAGATACAGGCCACATAACAGATGTTACATAATAACATAATAACAATAAAACCCAAATGTGAGAACCTAGCTGATCACACACACCTCCTCTCCTCCTTTCGCTCTCACACTGAGCCTCCTCCTTTTTTCTCCATCTTTCTCCGGCTCAGGTGTCCTAATCCCTCCGTCACAGGCAGCGGGTTGCTCTCTGGCCCGTCTTCCCTTCCCATAATAGGATTTGAACTCATTAGCGGCTGATTACAGATCAGTCTCTCTGCAATTAAAGCCACATGGGAGTGAGAGCAGGCGCAGGGGAACGGAGCACCTTACAAAGGTGTGAACAGATTAAAGTCATTAGAGTCCCGTGCTCGGGGGGAAACGGAGGCGGCCGGAGCCGGAGAGGGAGCGCTCGGCCCCTGCTGTCCCGCAGAGAAGAGAGGGACGGACGGACGGACGGACGGACGGACTAAACGCGGGGCTCTGTTCACACCTGCACACACTCACGGCCTCAGTAGACACTCTAATAGCAAGGGGGGAAATGGTGGGGGGTGTCAAAGAAAAAAAACGCTGAAGCGTGTGTAGATCATCTTACGAGTCTTTACACAATGGATCATAACGTTTAGACTTTCTAATCCACTTTTATTATGAATAAAACTAATGATTAGGCTGAATTGAATTCCGCTGATGTTTCGAGGAATTTAGGCCAGGGTTATACGTAATCGTATCCTTGCTGACATCCATTTTCCAGTCATTTATTTTTTGGCATGAGATAAAAGGATCTTTTATGAGTATGCGTCCCTCTGCTGGAGATTAGCAGAAATATTACCAAGATACATAACTGAAAAAGATTATTCATACTTAGAGTTTCATTCATTGTAGTGCTTACTTCTTCTTCCCAACTATTTTCGGACATGCTCGATGGTTTGGAGCAGCATAGAGCTATATTAAAAGCATGGACAGACTCTGATTGTTGTCATTAGCTGTCATAAATCACCTACTAAGAGTTTTACATTTAACGGTGTTTAGTAATCAATCAGTCCTGGAAGATTTGTACATAAAACTGACTTTTTACTAAGTTTTAAGGCTACATGAAAGGTTTATCAATTCATATACTAAGCATAAAAGGGAAACTACTCTCATTGGAAGAGTTTACTGGACCCTTCTCCTAGAAACGCTCCAAATATACATTCCTGAAAAGGTTCCTGCAGTGGAAATACACCTCTTAAATACTAACCGGCCAACAGTCATCCAAGAGACTCCATGTGTGTCAGAATCTCTATATCTGTGGATGGAAGGATGAGATTTCCTCGACTGATGAATAATCCTATATCTGTTTTTCCTGTATTGATTAATGCGTCCTTTCTCACCTTTGCCAGGATTTTGGTACAGTCCGGAGTGTGAGTATGTGCGCCACTGCATTGCCAAGTCTCAGGAGAACGTAGAGGGCAAAGTGCAGCTGTCCGTGTTCAAAGGTCACGTCTACATCCTGGGCCGGGAATCACCCAAGTCTCTGTACAACGAAGAGCTTGTCAGGTAACCACCATGACGCCGTCTGTCTGTCTGTCTGTCTGGGCATGTTTTTGTATCTGGGTGGGGACTTTTGACCTAATCTGAACACTTCACTCGTCCACATGAGGAAAACTGCTTATTTATAAAAGCTGCAGCGTTTATTTTTAAAAAAGGTTTCCTTTTGGTTACTGTGGTTAGTGTTAGGGGTAGATTTAGGTGTAGCATGGAAGGTCCTTACAAGGATAGTGTGTGTGTGTGTGTGTGTGTGTGTGTGTGTTAAGCATGTCCTGTAAAACTTTCCACAATTAAGTATTCGAATTCGAACAATTAAGTAACACCGAATGGTGTTATACAGATCTGAAATTAACAACAGTATTCAACCAATGACAGCTATGCAGATGTTTCCATGGTGATGGCATCATGTGTTATACCATAGACAACATTAGCTGAACCATTATAAAGTGCTAACGAGTTGCTAAAGAAATTGGGAGAGCTGGTCACCTCAGATCAAGTCAAGTACCTTTATTGTTATTAGATCCATCGCCAACATTTGAATGAAAGCCACTTGGTGAAAAAAAATAAAATAAATATGGCACATTCTACTGCTACCGAATGGCGGCAAAAGTTGAGAACAATTAACATCTGGATGGAACATTACACAGAGCTTTGATTACACAGTATTTTTTATGTTTCTCGCATTAGGACCCAGGAGTTAGTGATTCTTGTCTCCATGGTTCTTAATGAAGTGATTTATTATTTTTTTCAGTTCTGCTGCCTGTTTTTCTTGTGAAAAAAAGCATCAAACCATTTCAGATTAGTGACCAGAACCAGCGTAGGCACCTTGTCCACGCTAAAGAGAAATGCGTGTTGTGTCGCTTGGAACAGGTCACTCAGCATGTCATCCGTTGAGCTGACGCATCTGTAGAGGAACAAAAATCTACAAAGTGCCAGTAGCTTTAGAAGGTGAAACAAATGTCAGATTCTTTCCTGCGATTTTTTTTTCCATCCATCGTGTCGTCTTTTTTTCCTTCTGCCTTGTCCTGGGAGAACAGTGAGTGTATTTAGTGCCGTGACCCCTGGACGCCCTCGGGGCGGGCTCAGAGCTGACCAAAGCAGAGCGCCCATATGCCCAGGCCTCTCCTCTTGCCTCAGCTGTGCGCTAATGGCCCTCGCGGCCATGCTGGGGGAAGTGGCCCGTTTCATGCTGGTTAAGCGTGGAAGCGTTCGGTTGAAAGGTCACGTCAGTGGATGTCGCTTTTTGTTTCATCGAGACGTTCAAGAAGAAGTGAGCGCGCAAGAGAAGAAGAACGAACGTGAGATAGTCCTGGTCTGTCTGTCTCCCTGTGGTGACTCAACAGGGATCGGTAAATAGTGTCATTAGCACAGTGGTGTCCCTCACACGCTGTATTGATCCAGCAGAAATGTCACAATGCGGCTCACCAGTGATTACACTGACAGCTGTACATACAAAGAGTTACACCCTAGGATAAACACATACACACACAAGGTAGAAGAAGGGGGTCTGGTTTTACATCCCTTGCTACATTCAGTTCAGATCTTTCCCCAGACTTTTTTTTTCCCCTACATCCAACATTTCTTCTTTACTAAAGGTCTAATTGCTGTGTTAGGCTTCTTACTAGGTTTCTGTGTGTAGCTCAGAGCAGCAGGTAGAAACTGCAGTAATTATAAAATACAGACAGGAAAAAGAAAATCAGATCAATAGGACCGTATTGTTGGTTGGGGGGAGAAAAAAAAAACAGGAAAAAGAGTACACTCTGAACATTTCTTGTATTCATTTGGCAGATGCGTTTATCTAAAGCAAGTTAAAGTGAGATAGAATCCAATCCAAGTACAGAGCTGTCAAAGGAGACGACAGTGAGACAAGTCCTTTTCCTCAGAACCACCGAACCTTTTAAAGAAATGTCCCGCATTCCCACCGGTTTGAGAGAAGAACCATTATGTAATCCAATGTAGGAGTTTCGTAAGGAACAACATAAAACTAACAACTCTAGATGAGTGTACAGGATGTTTTTCTGACTTTGCAGAAGTAGATTGTTGTTTAGTGTATATAGTCTGTTTTAATACAAACAGGTGACAATTTAAAAGAACCCCTCTCGAAAGTTAAGCATCCTTAACCATCCGAAGAACCCCTGAGGAACCTTTTTTGTAGGACTGTTAATAAAGAACGAAGGAAGGTTTTATGTGGAAATATGACAAAAGTAGTAAAGGTGAGGAAAGTCGTTAGCGGACTCAAACATTTTGGGTTCCTCAAAGGGATATTTGGATGGTTAATGTTTTTAGCTTTCTAATTTAATTTCAGGGTTGTACATAGTACCTTTAAGGGTTCCACCAGTGGGACAAACTTTAAACCTTTCAGGTGCTAGGTGGAACCTTTTTCTGTAAGAGTGCATTGTGTGATACATTTCCAGTAAGCACTGTAAAAGCTTATTGCTTTGTCTCTGGGGGAACCCTTAAAGGTTCTAAGTAGAACCCTATGTCAGATGGTTTTTCTTTCAGAGAGGTTCAATTAGCCTTTAGGAAGCTAATAACCAGTAACTATATGAAAAACCCTTGAGGAACCTTTGGGGAACACTTTTTTTTTTTTTAAATAAGTGTAGAAGATGGTATGGTATGTTCTGTAAAATTTGTAAAATCTCGACATCCGTTTTCTTCGGTTGTCCTTTTGACGGACTCTTAAAGGTTCTACATAGAACTCTGCAACCCACTAAGCTAAGAATCACTAACTATTCAAGGAAGCCTTGAGGGACTCGAGGCTCACATTCTGTAAAATCTCCACATCCAATCCTGCATCCCTGATCTACACTCTTAGAAAAGGTAGACCTTTAAGGGTCATTTCAGGGTCAAGTGGTAAGCTAAAAACCATAATCCATCCAAACAACCCTTGAGGAACCTTTTTTTATCAAAGCATGTAGAAGACTTTAATCCTGCATCCATGAGCTACAGTCATAGAAAAAGTCTTAAGGGTTCTTTGATTGTGTCTCTGGAGGAACCCTTAAAGTTTTTATACAGAACCTTAGTGTATATCAGAGGATTTTCTATTTCAGACAGAGTTGAGTAGAATACTGTTAGTAATACTGTGTTAGTAAGGTGTTGGGTCACCACAAGCGACCCGAACAGCTTCAATTCACCTTGTTATAGATTCTACACGTCTCTGGAACTGTACAGGAGCATAACATATTCTCTCAGTTGGTGTTTAGATGATGGTGGTGGAGAGAACTGTCTAATACCTCGCTCCAAAGTCTCCCATAGGTGTTTTCATTTGGGTTGAGAGGTTCTGGGGTTCATCTTGGCTTCATAACTCCCAAACTGTGTCTATAGTTTAGCATGCTTGGTGTGTCAGCAAAATGGTTCCACCACTTCGAACTATATTGTAGGCATTTTTGGCCATTTAATACATCATCTATCTTTCTGAATTTCCCAGGGTGAACATACTCCACTGAAAGCATGCAAAGTACAAAATTTGAGACAAAGCTGAAGTTTTGTTAGCATTATCATTAGCAATGTAGTTCCCATTTAGTTTTTTGTCATTTCATGGTTGCAATATTACTTTGCTGTTGTTTGTTTGCTTGTTTGTTTGTTTGTTTTTTCAATACCATTTTAGAGCTGTAGACAAGATCAGCTTGTTTTGCCGTGGAGATGCACGGATTTAGATTTAGCGCCACCACCTTACTGGTAGAAAACGTCTAGTTACAAGGGTTAGAGCAAGTGCTAGTACTAGATGAACAAAACTTTGCTGCATTACCCATCACATGACCATCGGTCATCAGCACAGGCACTGAGAACCTGATTGAGAGTACCTGATGAAGCAGTCATATACCTGATTTCTCTCCTCTCCATCCTCCAGCATGGATGTTCAGGGAGACTACGATCCTTCAGACGCCTCCGGCTTCATCAGGATCAATGCGGTCAGGTAGATGCAGACACTTTAACCTCATTAAATATGGATCTTATCTGTAATGGTGTATTTTAACTAGTCATTTCCTGCCAAAACGAATTTTCACTTTCTTTCTAATTCCTTTTAGGCTCCGAGAGCATCACAGATTGCAGGGAGAAAACCAGTTGAAGCAGTGACACTCCGAGCTTCACCTTAAATCAGCTCATACTTCTTAGCATACTGTTTTTCTGCTTTTAAGTCTTAGATTACTTTACAGTATACTTTATATTTTTTTGTACTGTGGCTGTCTGACGGTTTATTAAAAACACTGAAACCATCGCTACCATTTTATTGTTCTCTAACATATGGTAGATAGACACAAGCGCAAAGTCTCTGTATTGAGGCAGCATAATCGTCAATCCTTTATTGTTCATTAAAAAAAAAAAAAACCCAAAAAAACCTAACCCTAGACCAGAGTCAAAGTAAAACAATGGAATAAGATGTAAGGCTCAAAATTAGGTTCGCATTTTCAGAGACATTGTGTTGTAGTTTAACTGATTTTTTGGGATTGTCAAGTTTCTAAATCAATTATTAAACACCACCTTTATAATAATAAGCTGTTGCATAAAAGAAGCCCTTCCAGAAAGCAACCCACAAAATGCAGTGTCATCTGAACTGCAGTTTGAATTGCATCATGTTTTTAAGTCCAAAGCTGCACTTTTTGGCCGTGCAGACTAACAACATGTTTGGCAAATTATGATGGCGAAACACTGATGCTTTGGAGCTGTTTTATGGCTGGTACCAGGTTATTTCAACCCAATACCTGGTTGCCTCTGCCACAAGGTAACGATTTTGCCCTTAGACAGATCTTTCAAAAAGATAATGAACCTAAATGATTTCAAAAACAGAAATGCTTGCAGGAACAAAAAACAAAAAAACAAAAAAAACTGTCCTGAGTTGAAAGTTGTTGGAAACTTGTGTTTTGACTTCAAGATGGCCGCCACATACACAAGCCTAAGAATATAAAGGAGGTTGAAATAGAAAGGAACTACTTAAAGCAGGTTCCAAGATCCACTGCAAGGCTCTTCAACCTTTTTAGACGTATCAGAAAGAAACTCGGTGATGCTATTCTTTCTTCTTCAGAATAAATTGCACTACTTAAGAAAACCTTTTAAGATGATTCAGTATCCCCACATTCTCAAGCTCAAAATATCATCATTGCTAGCATTAAGTATGAATTTTTTCACCTTTTTTTTAACCAATACTTCTGGAATTGACTATATAAAGTTCTTTACTATATAAAGTGCTTCCAAAGCTAAGCTTTGCACAAAGTTTGTTTCAACCAAAGCGTTCTGAATATTAAAGCAGAAGGAAATACGTCAACCCACTCGTCATGAAATAGTGACACAGTGACAGAAAAATGGACAAGAACCCAGAAGAAATGACATCTCAAACTTGGGCAAGCCATTTACTGTCCACCAAACTGTCCTCAACATACACTTACACGCTCTCTTCTCCTCCGACCTCTTCACTCCGTTCCATTAGCTGTAGCTTTGATGGTCTCTGGGTGCTTTTCAGCGCCGCACTTAGAACCAAGACCAGGAGCCCCCCTGCTGACTGTAATAAGGTCCCTTCCATGGCAATCAAACAAACACTAAACCGAGACATTCTGTATACACTCCGCAATATGCATTTCACACACAAACTTCTCATACCAACCTGAAGTATTTCAGAATGTTCCTGTATTATTTGGTTCTTCTACAATCAACAAAGCCTTTAAACTCCATTTACAGTCAGTCTACGATCACTTTGATTTTCTCTTCGTGCCAGGAGATTAGACCGATTCATGCATGCCCCAAAGGCCAAATAAATAGCATACAGATTTTAGAGGAGTGTAAAAATAAAAAGTTTGTATTTTGGATGGCACAGATGGAAAAGGGGTGGTCATACTACTGAGAAATTATACTTTAATTAATTATACTCGGGTTAAATGGTACTGTATGTGAAATTATAAGTAGATAGTGTGTCAACATATTCAGTATTCAGCTGAAAATATACTCAAGTGAAACTCAAAATGTTGTAAAAATTCTAAATGTACTAATATTACTACTACTAAAATGTTTAGAACTGAGGGAATTAATTAATTCACCGAAAATTGTTGTTGTTTTTTTAATACTGATGACCTGGACTGGATGCTTTAAGCTGAAATGTAAATAAAATACAAATAAAAATGTACTGGACCTGTTCTATTAATACAGTATATGGCATACAGGATCAGAGAATAAGAGACCTTCAAGATTTGTAACGAGTACTCTGAAAGTCAGGAGTAAAAAGTAAGTTTAAAAAACACTAACCCTAACCCCAAAGAGTTTTCAAGTTCTTATTATACGCAGGTAAAGTTTAAATATGCCAAAATAATACTTAAGCATAGTAACGAAGTACTATTACACAAGTATTTTCCAACCCTGGATACTACAATTTGAGCTAATATTAATCATTTCATAATAATCTCAGATTTAGGATGAAGCTCCGCCCACATACGTGGTGGCTACAGTCATAAAAACAGGTCCTGTGCCAGCGTTGCTATCGTGAACTGGTTTGTGAAAGCAATCCCTGGACTTTGTTTGATCTCCACAATAGACAGGAAGTCAGACACGGACGCTTTGGGACAACATCAAGGTGATTGGTTGTCATAAGCAGGAAGTCATAGACTATGTAACAATATGATAGCAAGGGGGAAAATTGCTCTGTGCCGAGCCCGTTCTCACGTTGCTCAAATGGTAGCTCGAGACGGCGCTACCTGTCAGGCCAGGTATGAAAAAAGGTGAGACTTGCCCAATGGAATTAATTGTCCTTGACCTTTGGCCAATTATCTCTCATTAAGCAGTGTCCTCAGGGGGGCTGGGACACAACCAAAGGACATGAATAGTCCAAGTTGTCACACAGAATGAGCACTAATGGGGTGCTCTTCTATCTCTCTCTGTTTGCCTGCCGTGATCCTTTAGCGGACAAAGACTACTATTGTTCTGCACATGTCGCTTGTGAAACCAGAGTCACGTCAATGCTACTTATGTCTGCCAGACATGCTACTAGATAGATAAACCCATGCTGTACTGAACAAATCCTTCAACCATGTACCCTTTCTGAGTCACACTTTTAGACAGATGCTATAAAACTACACTAAGTTTTATTTTTGAGTTGCTCAGGCTACCATTTCATAATCATAGAAGAGTAGCTAAATGACTAGAGCCCGATCTTAAGGGCAGCAAAATATTCATTTGCCAGCCAGCCAACAGGTTAAAAGTACATTGGCCTAAATATCACATTAGCAACTGTGAACCCAAACATTACACTCAAGCTAGCTAGCTAAAGTGAGCAGCATCGCTCTGTAAGTTAGCAACCTAGCCTACAGTATAGCTGAAAGCTCCAATCCACCGAGCAATAGTGACAAAGAAAGTTTGACTTTTGTATCACAAAAGTATGGTGAGTGTTAAACATACATGCTCTTATAAGTCTAAACAGGATCTTACAAAACATTAGCAAGCTATCAACTATCAGTTATCGAGCGCTAATATCATTAGCTAAGTTCGTAGTCCGTTTTAGTTGAGTAGTGCTAATACAAAAGTGCATAAAATTCATTTAAATCTACCATTAGGCAGCCTGCATGCCAAATTTGTGTGTATATATATATATATATATATATATATATGACTGATTTTTATTTATGAGTTGATTGGAGGTTGTTGTTTTTTCTTCACTGTTACAAAGTTCTGACACCGAAGACTCCTTCCAAAAATGTTAAATAAACATCTCCTTACCGAACATTTCACCATGCCGACAATCTGTTTACGTGGCACATCCAAGGTACAAGTCACAGTATTAGGACAAGCGCTTTAATATAAACCCACGAGGTCCTTTGCTGCTGGAACTATAGTCCGAGCTGCTGTTACAGGAAACTAATCAACGCCTTCTGACCAATCAGAATTGAGAATTCAAAAGCGCTGTGGTGTAAATAAATCTATTAGCATTAACATTAGCATCAGCCATTTTATCCAACCGTGAAAGTGACTCCACTGTGCCCATCCGCCTCCCTGCTTCATTGAACATTATTATAAACATCAGACATCATCACAAAGATACATGAACAATGGATGGAGCAGGTCAGCAGGTCAGTCAGCACCGATTAGGGTAACCCAAAACCTTAGTCCAACATGGGAGCTCTACAGGCTTTCGCATTCAGTCCAGACATGATGGGAAAAATACTTACATTCTGAAGTTTGTGAGTTTTGTGAGTGATCCACTCTAAAGTTTAAAACCATAACCTGTTTTGAGGTTATAAATATTTGATCATTGCTAAGTACTTTTAGTCGACGCCTACTAATCTTCAAGGGGATCCGCTGAGTAAATCTATGTTGTGATTATGATTATAATGCAGGACTATGCTGCCTAAATCTTAGGCGTGTTAAGTAACCCTAGAGGTTTGGAGCGTGTACTAATGGGTCTGAGATAGACAGTGAGCTCACGTTCTTTGTCCTGTCTGCTGGATTTATAGCGCACACACCAGAGATCGACGCAGCCGAGCGTCGTTAAAAGATTTCGCTAATGCGTTTTTGCGGCTTTGGTTAACATCCCCGGCTTTATAAAAATGCAGGCGTTCTGCAAGTCGATCGAGCCCACTTTGTCACGATTCAATTAAACAATTATTCGGTTTCAATTACACCAAAGATCCGTGTTTTATAAAAACGATGAACTGATGAACAGCTTGGAGAGAGCGTGCATCTAGCATACCACATCAAGCTTTTCTCATTTCATACACCATTTACCATTTGTGAGCCATTTACATAGTCTTTTTAGAAGGTCACCGAATGCTCACAAAAACAGCAACAGTACTTCCTTGACAGTATGTACGACATAAAGCCGTCTCTGAGCGTCTGTCGCTGTCAAAGGGCATCACATGCACCTCTTTCTAATCTCCACGCCAGATCTATAAACAGATGGGGGGCCATTACGGTCAAATCCTCAGTGTGTATGTTTTCCGGCGAGTGCGTGATAAAATATTGATGGAAAAATAGAAATATTTTGCCTGCTGCTTAAAGCCTAGTTGGGGCTCTGCTCTTCTCGGGTTACAGTGCTTTTGCACCATCCTGAGCTTTATCTGTCAATGGGCTTTCCACACTCCAACCCTGCTGTGTTCAGTGTGTGCTCAGTCAATAGCTTTTTATCAGAGCAAGTGGATTAACTTACTCGAGCTGACTAGCTAAGAAATCTCACACATCAAATGAGCAAATTAAGTTCATTCATTTGAATAGGCACAACAAAAATTAAATATAACATGATGCTCTCATTCTTTTTACTTTGTGTGAAAAAGGGACACTCTCCCCAGGCATGTCAGTAATTAAACTACAACGGGTTTTATTTGTGTGATGCTCAGGTTGCTGCTAACTACTATATTTCATAGTAGCTATATACCTAGAGGTAGATATTAAGGGCAGCAAAAAATATTATTTTATTCAGCTAGCTAACAGGTTAACCTAAATATCGCACTAGCAATTGTGAAACAAAAAGAACATCACTAGCTAGCTAGAGCTAGCTAACTTCAGTATTGTTAGGAAGAGCTTAGCTTAGCTGGAAGTTCCAAACCAGCAAGTAAGAGTGAGCAGAAATCCGATCTCAGAGTGTCAAACCTGAGTATAATAAAGCTGCTGTCTTGCCATAACTAGCTTCGTCATGTTTGGACACAAACCCTCTCCTACACACACAGCACACCCTCCCCAGGCGTGTCAGTAATGTAGCATATTGATCCGAGTCAATAGATTTATTTTGCTCTCTGCAACCTCCGTATTGGAGCTACACCCTGGGGGCTGCTGCCTTGTTTGCTGGGGCCCTCATTATGTCTTTCGATTTGTTTTCTGTATTAGACGGTGAAGGCTGAGACGCCGGCTCGGTCTGAGCCTTGGTCCGAGTGGGTTAAAGGTGATGCCCTGTACCTTAGATGTGTACACTCTAATCCACCCTATTAGCTATTAAGGGTCCAGATCTACTGTAATGTCTGTTGTCATTAGAAGGTGTGTTTACATCGCTTGCGTTTATGAATTTAAATTGTAGACAGATAAAAAGATAAAAAATTGCAAGGTTATTGCCAGGTTAATGCTGTCCTATTGTACACTAGCTCGATGATGTGAGAACGAGAGGGCAAGAATGTAGAAATGAATTCGAGTCATCTTTCCGTTTCACACAACCGTATATTAATAATCTGCCAAGCTTTCATAAGACACCCGTCTTATTATTTTCAGATATATCTTAACCAACGGTGTCCAACATATGACCCGCAGTTTAAAGATTCTAATCCAGTGATTAAATGAATTGGGAATTTAAATTAAATTCATCTTGTGGCTCATAATTGAACTGAAAAATTAATTTAAAAAAAAAAAAGAGAGATCTCTGTAATTTCACTATGGGGTAAAATAAACTCAGGGTTATAAAATTCACCTACTGACTAAAATATCCTAACGATACAGTATGTAATTCCTCTTTAGTAAGCTAAAAGGTTTATGCCGTAAACATGTCTCTTTAACAAAAAAATCATTTAAAGGTTTCACAGTAACAAGGGTAAATATTAAATACAATCTTTTTGTAACTTTAACTTGAATTTTTTGTGTTATTTTGGTTGTAAATTATGTTTGCAAACCATATTTATTCCTTCTCCCCTAATATTATTTCAGTATTATGGGTTATTTTGTGTAGACTGATGACATCCATCCATCTATTTTCCATATCGCTTATCCTACACAGGGCTGCGGGGAAGCCTGGAGCCTATACCTGGGCACAACCCATCGCATCAATAAATGGCACACATATTCACACACTACGGACAATTCGGAAATGCCAATCAGACTACGACGCATGTCTTTGGACTGGGGGAGGAAACCGGAGTTCCCGGTGGAAACCCCCGAAACACAGGGAGAACATGCAAACTCCGCGCACACAGGGTGGAGGCGGAATTGAAACCCCTAACCCTGCAGGTGCGAGGCAACTGTGCTAACCACTAAGCCACCGTGCCCGCAGATTGATGACATATAATCCCAATTTATTCCATTTCAGTTCCAGTTCATGTTTGACTAAAACAACATTTGACCTTATTCAAAGCTAGCCAGAAGCCACTGGTGTTTAGAAAGGAAATCTTAAAAAAGTGTCATACCATTAAAATGAGTTTTTTAAAAAAAATATTATTTGATCTAATAGAAAATTTTCTGTGTCTGCTGGGGATAAAGGGATCTATTTCTGCTGCCCTTATCAGTGGGGTGCCTCAAGGGTCCATTCTAGGCCCCCTTTTATTCTCACTCTACACACTTCCCCTGGGTGTTTTAATCCAGCGTTTTAATAACTCTTTTCATTTTTATGCTGATCACACATCATAGTTAAGTTGTATGTGAAGTGTCACATCTTCAAAGATAGGCTAATCTAAATGCTGATTTTTTTTTTAGGTATTAAGGACCAGGTGTTGTAACTTTCAGTGAAGTTCATTGAAAATAATACAAAAATCCTTCTAACTGACCTTGACAATATTTTAAGGGAATTGCACAAAGCTCTTGCTCACTTGTTATCTAATGTCAGACCATTTATAAGTGTTATTTGAAGGCTTTGCTAGTAGTAGCTCCCTGGAAGCCATGGGATTTGAACACACAACCTTCTGGCCAGTATATTTGAGCCTTAAATGCAGAGCTGCTGCTTGTTGCATATCATCATAACAATAATCCAACATATCATCATTATTGCTTATAATTCATATATATATATATATATATATATAATTTATACAGTATATCCGAGTATCAGTATTGTGATGATAAGATGTTTTATTTCAAAACATTTCTGTTTTAAGGTTTTGTCAGATGCAGCACTTCGTCTCTCCCGTAATATTTACATGTTTGCAGTGAGTGTTATTTGAGCTCCATTCGAATGGAAACCTCTCATCGCCTGCCGAGCTTCGCTCACTGATGTTTGCAGTAATGACAAGAAAAAGACCGTTGTAAAGGACAATGCTTTCTGAAATTCTCTGTCACACTCGTGTATTTTTATTTATTTATTTTTTTTGCTTTCTCTCGCTCTCAGCTCATGGTGAGAGGATTGCACAAACAAGTCCATTTACCCATTATTTCATCGTAGTCACTGATAGCAACACAATAACTTCTACATATGGGGAGTGCAAGGAAAAGAACACGACAGGTGGGGAGTAAGTGTATGAGAGGAAGGGGATGGAGGATGGAGAGAGAGAGAGAGAGAGAGAGAGGAGGGGGAGAGGGATGGAAAGGAGGGAAGGAAGGAATGGACAGCAGGGAGTGGTCAAGCCGTCCCAGCGGAAAGAGAGAAATGATGGAAAAACATCTGTAATTTTCACCGCGGGGTCCCTGTGTAATTGAGTCGTTGAAAGTACAGACTCCGTGAGGATTCAAAGCAAAGTGGTTGGGGGGTTGGACGAAGAACAGGCGAGAAGGAAAGGAAAGGAAGATAAGGAGAGACACAGACGACTGAGAACATATTTTGAGAACATAGTTTATGGGTTTTTTTTATCGCTTCACAATGAGAAAGACTTCATGTTAACAGCACTAAAACCTCAACACATTTTCCCTTTTTCCTCTGAATTACAGGATACACGTTTATACACACACATATAATATTACATATCATACATTTATAGTCTATAGTGCGTACATGTGCAGTATACTTAAATCCTTAGATGGATTTATAATAGCTTTTACTTATTTACCACTTAATCCTATTTGATGGCTACGTTCAATTCTACATTATGCTAAGTGCAGGATCAATAAAGTATCTGTTTATTAATTTATCTATCTACATGTGTGTCTGTATACGTATCTGTCTGTCTCTGTTTGCATACCTAAATTTAATCGACGATTCTTTAAACCCATAGGCTTTATGCGTTTCTCTACATTACATGGAATTAATGGATCAATTCTAAAAAAAAAAAACATGTATGTTGTTAAAACTGATCCTTGCCATGTATTAATAAGCTTGTTAGAATTGTTTAATGATCTAATTGAATGATGCAGTAATATTTTCCTATAACACGTCTTGAAGAGTTTTATTCCTCTAATACTAACGCATTTTTGCTAAATAACAGCATTTTTTTTTTTTTTTGCCAGATAACAACCACAAACATGTTCATTATGTGTTGGTCATTGTGGACTTTAATGATCCTTAATGTAAAGCCTTACAAATGACTACGTTTACATGGACAGCAATAATCTAATTATTATCTGAATAAGACAATATTCTGATTAAGGTGTTTACATGAGTTGCTTTTAGAATATTCCTTTCATGTTCCCGTTTTACATGTTATAGGACAGAGATCGATTAATGGCACACGTGATTACTTACCATACACGTCATTACTTCGAGTATGACTTTAGTCAGGTTAAGGTAATCAGAAATCGCTGTTTACATGGTAGTTCCTTAATCAGAGTATTGTCTTATTCGGGTTAATATCGGATTATTGTTGTCCATGTAAATGTAGTGAGAGATATACAGTGTTAGTGTGATTATATAATCCATTCATACTGACTGAAAAGAGTGGAGCACATGCAAAAGTTTTTTTTCTTGAGCGATAAACCAAAGAAGCCTAGCAAAGAAATCTCCCATTTCGGCTCAGTGCTATTAACAATGCAGATGTAACATTATGCCATCATGTTACATCTGCATTGTTAATAGCTCTGAGCCGAAATGTCATGGTGTTGCATTTATGTGAATGTCTCAGCGGTTTAAAATGAATAATAACGAGCTTTACACGGGATTTACGCTCACCTTTCTCAGACTTCATGTTACATTACGAGCGCTTCGGATAGTTAGCTTGTTTTCATTTCGGCTCCACGCCTGCCATGTATCTGACCTTGAATGTACCACATGAGTGTAGTTGATCTCACTTGTTCCTTGAGCATACGTTCTTTTATCTGTACTAACTATTTACATTAAGAAGTAAAGAAGTCTTGTGTGTTATTTGATATAAAAAACTGATGCTTGCCTACAAAGCCAAAAACATACCAACCCTCTTCTACATAAGGAAACTTATCAAAATACCACACTTCCTTTGTGTCACAAGCACACCTTGGGAAGACCCGCCATTCCCTCCGAACAGAAGGAACATATACATCTGAACTCTTCTCTGTACTGGCACTAACTGGTCTCCTCAACTCCGAGTTCAGCAAGTGATGTCAAATCAACACGGCTGCACTCAGCATCAGCAGTAAACAAAGCAGCACTTCTTACCTTTACATGAGTTATACTATAAATACAAGTATTTGCTTTAGATCAATCAACATACAAACATCACTGTTTTGAGGAGGTAAATATACATCACTTAGCTTGCTAGCTTGTTGCTAACAAAAGAGAAACACGGAGGCATCCATGGTTTTTTCTTCCTTTTGTAACTCGAATATGGTCGAAAATGACGTTGTCCCCAGCTCCAGCGTCCCATTTCTGAGGTAAGTTGAATGAGGCACAAGGTGGTGCCTTGGGGGCGGAGATCATTTCCAGGCCAGAAAATTACATTAGATTTAAACACACACTAGCACCCAAGTGAGGTGGTCTTCTCGCATACATTCCCCTCTTTATCCTGTTCTTAACATTCGATATATGACTGTATAAATATATTTCAGTAAGTTAATTGGTATATTCATTCTCATGGATATTCTTTTTGGTTATATAGACCAAAGAATTGTATGCATTTTTAATACTGAAGATGCTATGGGCTGCTCATGTTACACATATCTGGCAATCTTGCTCTAAATGAAGAAACTAGCATGATTTCTGCATGGCAATATTGCAAATCACTGTCTCGGCAGGTAATTTTGAAATTATATGACGGCATAGATGCACTTTTAATCCTTATAAACGGCACCTTTAACCACAGACCTAGAAAATGCAGTGTTTCAGGTTCTCTGATACAAAACTTTGCCTTTCAGTAGGTCACCATTCGTAAAATTTTCTTTATGTCTCTCATTATGTCTGTCTGGAGCTGACAGACCCACACTCTAGGCAGAGAAAGTTCTGATTTTGTGGTTTGGCAGCCATCCCAGACGTCTTGAAACACTCTTGCACTCAACTCAGACTCTCACTCATCTGTTGATAGACACATGCAGATTATTCATGAATTTGAATTAGAGTCTTTTGTTGTCTGACACCTGATCAGCCCTATACTGATGTTTAACTGCCCTGAGAACGTCTACGATTACTGATGTGCAGTTATCCCTATCCTGCAGTCCCCCTCTTCTCACCACGTCTGCCCTTCTCACACCTGCTTTAGATCATCATTCCAGATGAACTAGTTCATAACGGTTGTGATGGGCTCTTTGATGCAAGGGTTTGACTTTGCAGCCCAACCTGCTCCTGAGTTGGAATTCAGCGCAGAGCCACATGTTAGCAATAGCCAAGCTCAGATCTCACTTTTGGCAAATAGGGGGGTTTCATCTAGATGTGTGAGTTAGGCAGAGGTAAGGGCAACCCCTTGATTCATTTCCTTCCTGTGTTTTTTGAAGGTGACAAATGCCTGGGGTTAACAGAGAAGGAAAAAAATAACTGCTTGTATTACTCACATAATCACACAACGCTCAATGCATGACGGAGCAAAAATGAGCCAACTCCATATGTATGACTTTTAAATGCATAATATTTTACACCCTGTGGCATGCTTATGGAATTAATTAAACTATTTTTTCTATTTCACTACAAAACTGTAACACTCTGCCCCTTCATCATTTTTAAAAATCATTTTTACCTACTGTACTGTCGTGTCTCCCAGCTGAAGCCTTCTTTCCAGGGCTTGATCTTGATGTTTCTCACAATATTTAGTGCCACATACCAAAAGCTCATATTCCCGGTCGTAGGGTGAACGAAATCCAGAAGGCAAAGGCCATCCATAATTTGCATAAGAAGGCTTCAGAATTGCGCCTATTTTAACACATTTTACTTGCACCTCTTCCAAAAATACCCAGGAAACCTCCAGATGTTCAATGTTAGACGCTTCCACATGTGCAGGATGAGGGAAACTCTGAATTAGTTCATCCTCTAAATGCAGACTGTATCTACAACAATATTATGTTTTCAGAACTTCTAGGATCTGTAAATAGAGTTTTTTTTCCCCTATTATTTCATGAATAAATGTTACAAAATGGCATGTCACAGCTGGCAGTTATTGATGCGCATATTTTCCATTTAATACAGAATTAACTGATATTTACAATCCAGCCTGGGTTTCACAGGTGACATTCTGGTACATTTTTATGTAGCTTAATGACGTTCCTCTACAGTTGTTTCTCAGATTAATATTACATATAATGCCAGAGCCTGAGAAAAGCAAAGATTTTAACAAACAGATTTTAGACAAATAGGCCCATTCATCATGTCTACGGATCCACTGAAAATCCATCACAATAAAATTAGAATTAAATTAAACACTGCTGAATTCTCAAATCTGTTTAGTCAGAAGGTGTTGATGTAACGTAATGCCACTTTATAGCTGTATAACGCACTGACAATTTATAGCTGCTATAATGCAAGTGATAACAGGAATGAACTAGCCTCATGGATGTTTAATGAAAAACATTTAACGTAACTATAAACGTTTCAAAATATGATGCGTTTTTTCTTCTTCAACTAATTACAAAATGAATCTCTGGCTAATCGCTGCAGTATAAGTGGAATTTAATATACTTCACGATCCCTTACTTATTAAACAAGGACAAAGTGAAAACACAGGAGTTATCAAAACACCAAACCGGCATACCAAATAGTATGTCAGACAGCACTATCAATTTTAAACATTTAAACTGTAATTATTTAAATATGTATCTAATTCTGACAAGAACACTATTATAACACTCTAAGCACAGCTTAAATTCAAAGAAAATGTATTGACAGGTGGTTATACACAATATGGCCAAAAGCTTGTTGACACCTGACCATCACACCAACATCTCATTCCAGATTTAGTCCCCTTTACATTTATAATAACCTTCACTCTACTGAGAAGGCTTTTCCGACTCTGAGGTAAAATATCTGAAATGTTTTGGGGTTTTTTTTCCCCACTAAGAATACATTTATCATTTATGTAAATAAATGTGGATTTAATATTGATAACATAAGTAAATGTAAGTGAATTCATTTATGTCGACAATTTGGAGGATGCCACATTCTGACATATTGTTTATTAATTTATTTAGAACGTAGCTAGCTTGCTAGCGCTGAGTGTGTAGGAAGGGGAGAAAGAAGAAGAAGAAGAGCAAAAAAAACACTGTGGTCTCGCGCTGTTTCCTAGCAGCGCGACGCGTTTCCGGTTCCTGGGTCGGCCTCGCTCAGCGCTCGTTCGCTCGTCGTGTTGCCGCGTGAGCTGCCGCCGTGGTGCTAGAGAAGGAGGGAGGAGGATGATGATGATGATGATGGCGGAGCTGGCGCAGGGACAGGCCTCGGTAGCAGCAGCAGCGGCGGCGGCGGCAGCAGCAGCGGTGGCTCAGCCCGGGATGAAGACAGACGGCTTCGCCGACGCTTTGCACCGGGCGAGACAGGTAACGTTAACTTAAGTGAGCGAGCGCAGATGTTAAGGCACGGAAGTGTTTTCGCAGGAGTGAACTTTTTCTTTTTTAAAGCAGCGCAACCTCAACAGCTCCGACACGCTCCTGTACACACACGGACACCAAGATAGCTAGCTAGCTAGCTAGTTAACTAAGCTAGCTAACGGGCTAACTTAACACACTTGCACGTAAGGGGCGGTGTGCAGATTAAAAAAAGACTTTGCGTCCGGAACAAACAACGACAACAAAACAAACAAGTGCACGAGCACTGCCGAGACGCGCGCGCAGAGCTCGACGTGACTGCTGAACAACTTTCAAACTGTCCGACCCGAAAGTTTCTTTAAAACACCCAAACACACACAGGAACAACCTGTTGCAACGCTGTAAAAGTTACTTAGCTGCTAAGCTAAATGCTAAGCTACATGCTACCCAGTGTGGGCAGTGTGGCCTAGTTCCGCAAAAGCCTCTCGAGCACCTGATTTCACGCAAAACACCATGGCACGCTCGAAGCCTTTATTTCTTCGTGTTTAAACTCGTATGAAGATTTCCGTGTTGAATTAGTCGTGCACATGTTACCCCCTCACCTCCCCTCCAGGTGTAATTTAGTTTTATTCGGTGCTTTTATTTGCTCCAAGGAGGAGGTGGGGGGAGAAAAAACGACTTTCATGGAAATAATCCTACACGCGCGCGTCATCAGCACGTGAAGTAAAGTTTTAAAACACCGCACTTTCAGGAAACTCGCGCGCGCTGACAGCGTGTGTTTTTTCTTCATCTTTCTGTGCTTGTGTCACTGAGGATATCGGCCTGCTACTAGGATTTAGCATGTGGCTGGGAGGGAACTTTGCTAACTTGGCTAACAGACGTCAAACACGTGAAGGAGGGGGAGGAAAAGTTCAAAAAGTGAAGCGAGCACGCGCGATCAGCTGCGTCTTAACCAGGTTTGGACTCGTATATACGAGTGCCGGAGTGTACGACACGGCTATTTGCACGACACAAAAGTTTTGTTTTTACCCCCTCTTCTCCTCCAACTCAAGGCCTCGGTGCAATTTGGGTAAATTAATAAACCTCTGAATGCAAACCACCTGATTGCGGAGTTGCTCTTGGCAGCTTTTATAAACTCTCTGTGGAGAGTAAACACACAGTTGATTACGTAAAAAAAAAAAAAAGAAAAACCAGTACAAACAAACCCCACCAGGGCTGTGAGTGAATTTTTCTTACTTTAAATTTGACTTCAGGATCATCTTAATTTGGAAATAAATCCCAACGTGGTGTGCTCGTATAGGAAAATAATCAACGATGGGGTTTAATCATGGAGCGGAGTGACTCTTAATAGTGCTTTATTTAACAGCAACTTTATTCGGGGCAGACGTGGTTCAGGTGGTAGAGCGGGTTGTCCACTAATCCGTCCCTCCGCATGCCGAAGTGTCCTCGGGCGAGACACTGAACCCCAAGTTGCTCCTGATGGCAGGTTAGCGTCTTGCATGGCAACTCTGCTGTAATTGGTGTGTGTGAATGGGTGAATGAGAAACCGTGTAAAATGCTTCCTAGAGGTTAAAAGGCGCTATATATATATATAAGTGCAGACCGTTTACTTATACCGCAGCAACGTTCGTGAAAGGTTAGTTCTTCTCCTCTCATCACTTGCATCACAGCAGCTTGTGTGATGCTGAATTTTTCCCGCTCATGATGATCTCCTATATTTTGAGTGATAACTCGAGGTTACGTCGTGGAGATCCTACACGAGAACGCATCAAGGTTACCAGGTGGAGTAATCCGATATAATCGGAGCACTGTATATCATGTAGAAGTCGACGTGACGTGACAACACATCACGTACGGACGATAGAACTGTTACGTCGCGCGAACCCAGCAGCTATAAACGAAAACCTTCCCTGATCGGCCTCTCCGTTTTAATCCGAAAGACAAAAACGCGGCGTATGTTGCCGAGTCCTGAAGATGCCAGAAAACATAAAGTTGCAGCTTTAAGGTACGTTCACACCTACACGACCGGAGAGACGTCGTTTTCAACGAGAGCTGCCGACTAAATGTGGGCGTGTCCAGCGGCTCGACAGAGTTCAGAAAAGCCGAACGGTACGCAAATTTGGAATCGCTGTACATGTGAACGTACCTTTACCCCTGACTGCCGCAAAGCGCCGACACTGGATACCCCTCCTTCCGTAAACGTCTAATCAGCGTATTCTTACGGAAAGCTTCTCAATACTATAGAAATGATAACGTGTTAGAACGAGCGCGTTAAGCAAAATGATTCCACGCCTTCTGACCAATCAGATTTGAGAATTTCCCAGCACCAAAGTGTTAGAACTCACCAACGTTATCATAAGCAACGAAAACATGAATCCTGATGTGTTAGGAATATTACATTGGTGTCTTTCTTTTTTTTTTTTTTTCCATACTTTTCCTCGTTTATAACTTCCATACTTTCCAGGGTGCCTGGAAAATTCTGTACTTTTCCGGTATAACCCTGTAACAGCTTGCTTTGCATGCAGTCTAAGGTTGCAATTATTATTCATTTTTGCAAACGATTCTCACGTCGAGCACGGTTTTAGAAGATGGCGCTGCGAGCAATCCTGCTTCGTTCTGCCACACGTTTAGTCGCTCTGATCGTAATAAGTTATATAATCCTATACGTCCATTTAAAACATAAAAGCCATATAGGATCCAGTACTGATTTGCAAACCGCTGAAAATGGCAAAAACACGCTGTCGGATTTACCTTGAACACTTCTGGTATAACATGAAAAACCAGATGTGTGCAGCAAATGAGCGACCTGGTGCTCTTTTCCATGCTTATAGCCATTCTCTGGCTGCTGTTCCATTGAAATAAACATGTCTAACGGTGTTTCCTGAGCCTCAGTGTGATAGGATTCCGGTTGCTGTATAGAAAGTGATTAGAAACGTCCTAATGACTTGAAGTCAGTGCACTGAAAGCCCTTTTCAAGTGTTTTTTTTTTTAATCTCGATGATTACGGCTTACAGATCACGGAAATCAAAAATCCAGTATCTCAAAGTATTCGAATAAAGAATTTATAATACAGAAATGTCGACCTTGTGAAAAGTATGTTAATTAATGCGCCGATACTCGGTCGTGGTTTTAATCCTTTTGCACGAATTACTGCGTCGACGCGGCGTGGCATGGAGGCGATCAGCCTGTGGCACTGCCGAGGTGTTCTGGAAGCCCAGGTCGCTTTGATAGCGGACTTCAGCTCGTCTGTATCGTCGGGTCTGGTGTCTCTCGTAGATTCTCTATGGGGTTCGGGTCAGGCGAGTCGGCTGGACGAT
>JANDJT010000167.1:16275174-16286028 GCA_024331685.1 Stegophilus panzeri
TTTGCCCCCCCCCCCCCCCCCCTTTTTTTTTTTTTCTTCTCCCTCCTTCTTCATCCTGGTTATAATTCCACTTATGGTATTAATTTATTGTTAATGTTGGAAATATCCTCAAGCCTAGATGTAGCAGTGGGAAATTTTGTTATTCGAACTGAGGAATTGCATAAAAACATGGAAAAGAAAATGAAAACAGTTGTTGATCATCTTCATTGTGTTTTTGTCTGGTTTCAGGTCACAATGGCTCGCAGACAGGACAGATGGATTATTCCAAAGCGTGGGAGCAGTATTATAAGAAGCTAGGCAAGTAGCTTATACATGATTACATTTTTCTATTTATTTATTTATTTATTTATTTATAATGTTGAAAAGCAGTCTGCACAACTGTAAATTGGCTTAATTCATTATTCCATTTAAATCTTAACCTGTGTGTGTGTGTAGGTCAGCAGAGCCAAGCACAGAGCACTGGTTCCGACTACAACAAAGCTTGGGAGGAGTATTACAAGAAACAGGGTGAGTTCTTCACCTTTTCACTCTCTGAACTTAACCCTCAAAGCTTCTGGACTTAACTTTCTTAGACTTTTACATTTCTCGCGGGATCTGGGATTTACATAAGGGATTTTCAGGGTGTTGTGGGTTTCGCGTGTCTATACTAGATTAGGACGGGGTTTCCGCCGGGTCCTTATACAGTCTTAAAGTCTAAAATCCAATAATCCGAAATTTTAGGCCTTAAAACGTCTTAAAAGACGATTTTGACGGGTCTTGGTAATTGTTTTGGATTACGAAGTTAATGTTACTTTTTCTAAAGTTCTAAAGTTCAGTCTCGCTTTTAAGCCTGTTTTGAGGGGGGAAAATTAGTATTGGTCGCGCTGTTAGAAAACGGAACCAATGACCCACTCGTGCAGACCGTGCAGCGTGTCGCGATGTGTGTGTGTGTGTGTGTGTGTGTGGGGGTGGGTGCTAACGTAGCACCTCCCATCAAAAAGAAAAAAAAAAGAAAAAGCAACTTCTAAAAGTAATCATTTAAAATGGTTTCTGTTAACGTTACTTTCATCTAATAGAGGTAAGTGCGAGTTCAACCAGATCTGGCTCAGAGAGATCGGCGCATTCGGTGCTGGGTTGAATCCTGTTGAAATTAACGATCATTTGAAGCCCCGTTGCACATTGTGCGAGAAAACGCTCAAATTCGGAACTTTTTCTATAAAGGCATTAGAGGAAGTCTGATTAACAGAAATCCACCGTTAAAAGCCATCAGCAAACGCCTGCCATCACCCAGTATTGTTCTGTATCCACATCAGGAGCATCACCAAAGTCCGGCCCCAGCGTGACCCACTCTGCACTAACAGAGTTAACTCCTCATGCTGAACGTGAATAAATTCATTTACTTTGCCAGTAATTCTGGGACTCTGATTTTTCCTTCGTATCCTTCATACTTTGTTTGCCACTCTGGTCTTACTAAGTCTTAAACTGAACTTGCAGAAGCCATGTGGAAAGTACATACTAGAACATAGGATGATTTTAAATATGCGTTCGCTCACTGTGTACATGTCTGTGTGTGTGTGTGTGTGCATCTGTCTCAGGTCAGGCTGCAGGTCCTGGCTCTCAGCAGAGCTCCACTCCTGACTACAGTGCTGCCTGGATGGAGTATTACAGACAGCAGGGGGCTTATTATGGCCAGGGGGCACAGCACTCGCAGGCTCCAGGCCTTCAGGTACGGACGTGCACACACGGACACATGCAGGTCTGTGAACACACACGTACGGGACACGGGCGGACACGCACCCTTAAGAGAAGCGGACACACTCACACAGACAGACACAAGCATACAAGCGAGACGTATGGACACGGACGCGTAAGAGGGACGCAAGGACCGACCCACGCACAGGGACCGTTACACATGCATGGACACACACACACACGCATGCACAGGGGGACATAGAAACCATGTCGAATGTCATTTTGTTAACCTAGTTCTAATCTATTTTGTTTCTCTTCTTGTGTGTGTGTCTCCTGTAGGATCATTAGAGCGGATACCTTTTCGTTGAAGATTTTTGAATGATTCAGAAGATGAAACAAACCTTTTGTAACAGAGGTTTCTAGATTTGCAACGCCTTGAAGACTTTTTTTTTTCTTTTTTTTTTTTTTTTCTTTTTTTCTTAGTGAGAAACACTAGCTGTAGAATGACTTATACAATTAAAAGTAAGAAATATTTCTAAATCAGGAACGTTAAAAAAAAAAAAAAATTGTTACTAAATACTTGTGTACACCATTATTTGAATGAACAATATCCGGGATTCCTTTTTGGGCAAACAGAGCTGTTTTGTTTTCTTATTGTTTTTTTGGTTTTGTTTTTTTTTTTCTATTCTATCTTTTTAATTCAAGTGAAATGGCCAAAACGAAACCCGGAATTGTGACATTTCAGCAATCGCAATATAATCTATTTTTTCTAGTTCTGTTGCAATAAAATCGTAATTGCTGGCTTAGCAGTCTTGAATCCACTTTTGTTTTGTTCTTGTCGTGAGATGTTTTAAGAATGTGTAAAAAAAAAAAATTAAATAAAATAATTTTTTTGGGGTTTTCTTTTCCTTTTTACATAAAGCAATTTTAATTCAGTGTGATAAAAAAAAAACTGTGATATTTTTGTTACAGGAAAAATGTGTTCTTTTGTTACACAATATGACGAGTGATGGCGAAAGGCAGTCAATTCCTAATTTAATTCCTCTTGTGTTTTGTATTCTGTTTTTCATTGTCATTTTATTGTACTCTGGTTTAAAAAAAGGTGCAATATCTTATTTCATATTTGAAACAAAGATGGATTTCTCTAATATTTTGACAGATGTTTAACATGTAGTTCTTAGATTTATTCTTTTTTTTTTTCTTTCTTTTTTCGGCGTATGGAAATGTAACGGATAATTTTTTTTATTACCTTGATCTGATATGGGAAAGAGTGGGGGGGGGATTGTGCATCTTGCATATTGTGAGTTTATTGCCTTTGCTATCTTGTAAAACTATGTATGTACACTCAGATACTTGACTAAATACTTTATTTAAATATATATGTAATTAAAAAAAATCAAAGAAGTTTTTTTTTTTTTTCTGTCCTCATAGTCATTTTTGCAGGAAAACTGTCCCTGTTTTTCTGTCTTTGTTTTCATACTGAATTTTTTTTTTTTTTCTTTTTTCAAAGATCGTGAATGTGTAATTTGAAATTTGATGTTGCATCTTGATGTTATGGACAAAAAAATGAGAACTGATAGGTTTTTATGTATGTTCTGTACTTTAACCCATTCAAGACTGCTAAGCCTCCAGATCCTGTCTGTGTATTAATTGTAGTTTTTTATATTCTAAGTATTAAGATCAAAGTCGTCTTATTTGGTACCAGCCGGCTCCCCAACACCCCTCCGCCAGTACACACTGTGGACTCGTGTACAGTCCGATTGCTAATAACTTTTTAAGTAATTTTTTTTTTTCTTCTTTTTCTGCTCTGTGTGATCTAATATATGTATGAATGATTAGTTATAAATTGAATCTAGTATTAACTTCATCGCATAATGAAAAGGGATATTATAATTTCAGATGTTTAATTTTAGTGTTTTGGGTTTTGTTTTTGTTTTTTTTTCTTTTTTCTTTCTTTTCCCTCATGTGTACAGGTAACCGTGTATTAAAAACATCAAAAGACTACTTACTGTCTTTTTTTCTTTATTTTATTGGTTTTTAGTTCTTTTGGTTTTTCTGTAACTTTTCAGATCCACACTCGAAGGGCCAAAATCCCCCCAAACTGGACCTTATCGATCTCTTCTGAAAGATGACTGTGTATGTAATTCATCACTTTGTATCACTTTGGGTGTTTATAGAAGAAATCTATTTTCTATGCTACTTTATTATAACCTTTAACAGCTGAAATAAATGGCGCACATGTTACGTGTGGTAAGATGTAGAGTTTATTTATGTACGTTTGTAGCCATGTGGTTTTTTTAAATTATTTTTTTGGTTTGTTTGTTTGTTTTTCTTCCATAGTTGGTCACGGTTTCCTCAGGCATGTACCTATAGTTGACTATGTGCTGATTGGCCTAAATTGATTTTAAAATAATACAAATAACAGGCATATCAGTAGCTCCAGCATCACAGTGAGGACAAAGCTGCTTTTATAAAAGTCTACTTTTGGAAATGCATTGTACAGCCCCCGAAATTCTGAAAAAGTTGGGACAGTATGGAAAATGCAACAAAACGGAGTAATTTGAAAATTCAATGCTATACTGAAAACACATTAACGTTTTACTTTGTGAATTTAATTTATTGTTGAAAATGTACGTTTATTTTGGACCTGACGACTGCAACGTACTCCAAAAAAGTTGGGACAGTCGCCTGTTAACGCCGCTGTGTAATGTCACCTTTTCTTTTAATAAGACTTATTAAGCGTTTGGATGCTGAGTGAAGATGCCAGTTGGTTAAGTTTAGCAAGCGGAATTTTCCCCCGTTCATCCATTATGCATTTCTTCAGCTGCGCAACTGTACGGGGACTTTGTCGCCTTATTTTGCGCTTCATAATGCGCCACACGTTCTCGATCGGAGACGGGTCAGGACTGCAGCAGGCCATGCTAGCACCCGCACTCTCTGCTTACGCTACCATGCACTCGTAATCTGGGCAGAATGTGGTTTGGCGTTGTCCTGCTCTGAAGGGCAACATATGTTGCTTCAAAATGTGTACATATCTTTCTGCAGATGTGAAAGTTACCCATGCCATGGTCACTGACACGCCCCCATACCATGACGGACGCTGGCTTTTGGACCTGACGCCGATAACAGCTCGGATGGTCCTTTTTCTCTTTGGCCCGGCGAACACGACGGCTGTTTTGTCCAAAAACTATTTGAAATGTCGACTCGTCGGACCACAAAACACGATTCCACTGTGCTACTGTCCATCTCAGATGAGACCGAGCCCAGAGCAGTGGGCGGTGCTTCTGGACAGCGTCGATGTACGGCTTCTGCTTTGCATAGTAAAGCCTTAACTTGCATCTGTGGATGCAGCGGCGAATGGTGTCGAACGACAAAGGTTTACCAAAGTATTCCCGAGCCCATGTCAGGATCTCCATTACAGAGTTGAAATCGATATCCTGACATGGGCTCGGGAAGTTGGAGTTACAAGTTGACTTATTTTCTTACTCATATCACATCTTATTTCTTATTTTCTGCTTATACCACATCAGTGATTGCAATTAAACTCGTGCATCATACTTTTTATTAATTTAGAGTTATGGAATGTCCATGAAACAAGTTAGGTCCTGTTCTTACTTATGTTATGTTATAGCAGCTACAACATGTCATTCCCTCACCAGCCTCTCATTTTTTCCCTCTCTGTTGAAGTTAAAAAAAAAAAAAAAAAAAAAACCAAACAAAAAAAAAAACATTCTTACCAAGAAACTGCAAACTTGTGTGAACTTTTCTAGATTTAAGTTTTTCTCACGTCGGGAAATTAAAAGTTGTCCGAGTTATTACTAAAGAAACGATAAAGCATTAGAACGAGCATGTTAGTATAAACCTGCAGTAGTTCCTGACCTTTCAGCCAGCCTGTAGTTTTGCTGCGGCTTTTTCAAAATTTGCACAAAACTTTTTTGTGCTTTTTTTTTTTTTTTTTTTTTTTTTTTTTTTTCTTGCTGAAAACGACTTGAATCGAAGAAATCACAATCGCACAAAATTGTTGTGCGTGGTCTTTCGCAGTGATGTTTATTGGTAAACGAGACCTTCTAGTTGTACTCGTGTTCGACGCACGTGAATCGAAGAGGGCTCTGGCTAAATGCGCGTTGTGACGATGCACGTGACTCGTCTCGGCCCGGACCTGCTGAAAATCTGTGGAAAAACTGCACGCCGACTTTGCTTGATTTTGCATTAATTTCCGCGATCATAGAATTGTGAAATCCTGGAGGGACTGACCAGAGGTTTATTGGAGTCAACTTCCAGCCTTAGTTAGATGCAAGTTTGAAAGAATAGTCAATTACTGTGAAATGAAAACACGATATCGTCAAGTCCCTTTATTTCCAACACGTTTAGATTTCTCTCAGTGCTCACTGGATGGTCCTTAAATGAAAAGACAACATGCTTATCTGTTCTTCTCTCATCATGTGCTTGGACCTCAGATACACACATCTGCTCATCTCTGAAACACGAGTCCTCATGAAATATCGATGGTATCGGCTGGATGTCTGTCTGTTTGTGGGGGAAAGAAAGACCATTAAAGTTCACGCTGATTATTAAAGATGAGAAGCGGAGAGTCAAATGGCAATGTGTTTGAGTCCTCGGGCTGGGGGATAAGACAGGCCTGGTCTGACGCTCTACTGCCTCAGGCGACGTTTCTCACGCTGGTCCTCGGGGACTCCAGAAGGTCCACGTCGCTGCTCTTTAAACTCGAACTAAGCTGTCGAGAGCAACGAAAGCCTGTTACTGGATTGTCAGGAAAGCACAAACGTGGAAACACGGGCAAGATATGAGACAGTGATGTGTGTGGAAACTGAAATCCAAGTGGACCATCTCTGAAAGGATGAATTATACAGATTCTTTACAAACACTGACCAATGCAGCCTACAAAAAAAAAATGTTCACACGACTGCTAATTGACCAAAAAAAACAACTTCAACAAACTGCCCCCACTTAGTCTTCCATCCAAAGTGTATTCCGACTAAACAGGTTGAAATTTTTGCCTGGAATTTTACATGCTTGTCTGAATACATGAAATGTAATTAATATAACCTGAACTTATGACATCACCTTCAACTTTGTACAACGTCACTCTGTAAGAAGAGAACTTCTGAGGCTGAATGTGCTGCTGTGATTAAATATTTAACCCTCCGCTGGTGTCCTGTGGTACTACAGTGTAATTAATTACTACTTTTTATATATATATATATAATTGTGTGTGTGTATGTGTATATATACATATATGTGTGTGTATATATATGTGTGTGTATATATATGTATGTATATGTGTGTGTGTGTATATATATATATACATATATATAACGGTGAATTATAAACTGGTGGCATCTTGAATTTGTTTATTACGTTAAACATGTTTGGAAGATTTATGCTAGGTTAGAATTAGGTGTCAGCTAAAATACATTTCGGATCAGAAGATACATATAACGTTATAACACAAGGAGGTTAGGTTACTAATTACGGACTGTAAATCTGCTTCAACGTGTACAATTGTGCACCAAAAACGAGACTCGTACTGTAAAGAAAAGAAAACTGTACGGAAAATGCTGCTTTTTTTAAAAAAACAAAACAAAAAAAAACCCCAACAACTTTATTTATTATTATTATTATTATTATTATTATTATTATTATTTTGGTGTCAGTGTATCTTGCTAAGCCTATATTTGAATCCAGAATCAATTTGTAAGCATACCAACCAACCTTTCCATAACTCTTACTCACTCTTAGTCAGATTCAAACATATAAAGCATGGATTCTGTTACATTCCATAAATAAAAAGTCTTAAGCAATAGCTACAATTAATACAAACTCCTCTCCTAACCTTAAACTTTGTAACTTTTCCTGTGAACCATTTCAGTTCAAATGACACACTTACACACTTTCTGCTTAGTACTTGAGTGGACACCTTTCAAATATTTCACTCAGTTGTAACTTTTGAGCAAGATCACGATGTAATCCCTCACACATTTACTAAAGTATTGGGAATATCGGATGTGCGATGTGGAAATCTAAAAAAAAAAGTTGTTTTATAGTAACGTTCAGGCCTGAGGGAGTCGAGGTGTTTGTGTCGAGAGTTATCTGAGAGTAAAATCGAGGCTGTTTCATTTGCATGAGGTAACTTTTCCTCACCCTACTGCATGGATGGTCTCCAGAACCTTCCAGAATAATTTCTTTATCTAATGTATGTTGGATTTGTCGGTCAGATGAGGATTAATGGAACACATATGAGCTTCATGCCATTCACAGACATGGATTTTTTTTTTAAAAACAACAAAAAAAACTTGCCTCTTGATTTCAAACTTGTGTGTGTGTGTGAGAATACTGGTGCACTTCTGCACTTTCTATAGCCTGTAGTGTTGGAACGATGGCAGGAAATGTTTCTTTAAAACGTCGATGGGAAACATGGCCTACGTCTTGTATTCTCTGTGATTGAGATCATATGGCACACGAAGAACCCATCGACACTTTTATCCAAAAAAAAAAAAATCCAATCCAAGCATCGGGCCTGTGACTAATCTACATCTACAGTGACTAAACTACAATCTTGTACTTTATGAAGTGTTAGGGTTCGGGTTAGGATTTATTATTAATACTTTTTTCTTAAACTGAGAAAATTTTCCATTAATAGCTACCAAATGTCGATGATCAGCCGGGACATGTGTAGTGTGTGAAGGTGTTTAGTTTGGTACCGAAGCTATGAGGCTAATGCGACAAACAAATATTTCATTACAGCCTTCGAAACGTACAAACTTTACACCTAGATCAGAACACAGCTATTCAGAGCTCGATTTGAGGAAGGCTGCTAGTATAAAAAAAAGTGACAAAAATTGAATTTTGAGACGTCATGAAATCACTTTGGGAGGGAAAATTGAACACGTGGACTTTCGTTAAAGAGAAAAGGCAGGTATGAATACCAGAGAAAGGTGCAAACATTCACTGATGCTCAAGAAGGCAACACAAAACATAGCTGTGTACGAGTCCTTCAGTTTTGAACTTGTGTAAATTCAGTTATTATTGTGTCTTGTGGACTGTATGTAAACATGTTAAATAGCTTATCCCGGACAGGACTAAATGAAAAAAAACAAACAAACAAAAAAAAAACCTAAATGCAATTTTAATGATTGAAACATTATTAAAATCTTTGCAGATTCTGCAAGGCGTACGTAAACGTATGAGCGCGACTGCCGCATACTATAAAGACACCAGACATGTCTTGATTGATTGACTTTATTTCATTTTTGTCCAAACTGTTCCTTTAAAAGGTTGCATGCATTGCAAACAGCAGCTTTAGTAAGGGGAAGAGAAAAAAAAAAACCCTCATTCCTAATTGGATGCAACTATGTGATGAGACTTTTCTGCCTTTGTTTTATTCAGAATTGCTTGAATTAAATCACTATATTGATTTCATGCTGCCACGTTGGCTGAATGTGTTCCCGTAGATAGACCGTGTGGAGGATTTGCAATATTCAGATATTCAAATACCTTCTCTGGGCATTTTCCATTCAGGATGATATTTGGACACAGCGGGAGCCTTCGATGCCAGAGAAGATCCTCCCTCCTGCTGACAGCCTGCAGCTGGTCCCTCATTCATACCTCCATTCTCCATCCTCTTGTTTTTTTCATCCTCTCTGAAATAAGTCCATGGAGAAATGAAACATGTCTTAGTCGCTTTAATCTCATTTGGGGAGTGGGGGGGGAATCGGGGACTGTGGGCTACCTGCCAGATCCTGAAAATACAGCCTACGATGTGTTGGGGAGATTGAAAACTCATACAAGTTAATGCTGTAAACAAACAGGTCTAAGTATATAAGAGCAAATAATCAAATCTGATTTTTAAATCAATCAGTCGTTCTGTCCAGGTAATTAGCCACTGCACTACAGTTCTCTTGAAATTTGCCTACTTTTTTGTTCTTGTACTCTGTGGATGATAATTGGCCATATTCCCAGCATGCACGCTTCCATCCTGAATAAATAACATGTTCATTAAATTGAATTCAATTATCCTAAACAATATAAATATCCATATAAATATCAGCATGTGTCTAAGTTAAATTCAATTCACTACTAAGCAGTGCTTGAAGTGTATTCCCAGTGTGTTTAGCATGTGTGTGTTTAGCATGTGTGTGTTTAGCATGTGTGTGTTTAGCGTGTGTGTGTGTGTGTGTGTGTGTGTGTGTCTTTCCACCTTAATCCCTTTTTAATGGGCATAAAAAAAAACTCCCAATGGATCATCTCTGCTCCTGTGTACAAAATGATAATGATTTACCACTAGCAAATTATACGGCTCAAATTATAGCCTTTATATAAGACAGAATGAAATGATTTGTGCCATTTTATGAGCTCTAACATGCAGTGAGAGAGGCCCAACTGTTGCTCTGTACATTTCAGGCCCACTCTATCGCTGGTGTGTGTGTGTGTGTGTGTGTGTGTGTGTGTGTGTGTGTGTGTGTGTGTGTGTGTATTAGTTATAGCAGCGTTACTGTGGTTTTAAACACCACAAACAATCCACCAACCCAAAATCCCAAGCCAGTAGTGGTGCTGTGGTCATAAAGTGACATTGATGAAGGCTAGAAGATGACTAACATACCCCGTGTATGGAAAACATGAGCTTTAGTGTCTAAGTGTAATGTTACACCTACGAGGTGACTAACAAGATCCATACAAATAAAGTAATGTTTACTCTAAATACATTTTCTTACATTTTTTTTTAATTCCAGTTGCCTAATACTACTACTACTATTATTACTACTACTACTATTAATAATAATTTACTGTAAAGTTAATGCATTACTGTTTATGGTGTAGGCCTATTCCTCCTCTTCTTCTTCTTCTTCTTCTTCTTCTTCTTCTTCTTCTTCTTCTTCTTGGAATATATGAATAAAAAATCTACAAGGTGTCCTAGAAGTCTCCATAAATAGGGGACTATGTTTGCCTGCGCCACGTCGGTTGGATGTTCATGGCTGTGACACTTCCAGTCTTTTTGAATATTTGAATAAGTTTTTATTAATAAGCGACAGTGTCGTGTGTGATGAAGAGTTCACCATGTTTCCTGTTAAAGTCCATCGCAACCTTGTGACAGCTTCCCGATCCAGACATGAGAATGATTTCAGTAGGTTCGTCTTTTGTCAGTGGTGCTCTTAAAGGCTATCT
>JANDJT010000167.1:16308767-16337634 GCA_024331685.1 Stegophilus panzeri
TAAGACAGTGACGTCTGAGGGATCGGAGATCACGCGCATTCAGAAGTGGTTTTCGGCCTCGCCCTTTACGCACAGAGTTTTGACCGGATTCCTTGAATCTTTTAATAATATTGTGCGCTGTAGAAGGTGAAACGCCCAAAATCCTACTGATTTTGTCTTTGGGGAATGTTGTTCCCAAAGTGTTGGATTATTCCCTGATGCATCTGTTGGCAGATCGGCGAGCCTCGACCCATCCTTGCTCTTGAAGGACTAGTCCTTTTCTGGAGGCTCCTTACATGCTATGATTAGACGACTACCTCACCTGTTTCACATCACCTTCTTATTTCAACTTCTCACATTGCTATTAGTCCTAAATTGCCCCGGTCCCAATTTTTTTGGAACGTGTTGCATGCATCACTTTCAAAATAAACGTTTATCTTCAAAAAAAACCCCCCAAAAAACTATGTAGTTGATTAGCTAAAACATCAAATACCTAGTCTTTGTACGTTTTAGTTTAAATACAAGTCAAAGTACATTTACACATCACTCCTCTTGTTTTTATTAGCATTTTCCATACTGTCCCAACTTTTCCAGAATTGGGGTTGTATTAAACACACTATGCTATAGTGGTAAATTCTCTAAACTAACAACCAGAACGCTCTTTGAAAATGTATCTTTATTTCCACGTCCTCGATTAACGACAGGGTTTCTACATAAAGCACTATACACTCTTATCCACCGAGTATTCAGACATTATTAGAGAATTCAGACAGCATAATAAGTATTTCAACACGGCTCTAGTCTTAACAAGCCAATCAATTCTTCAGTTTTCCCCCCCCGTTAACTATACAGATCGAGGGTTCACCTGCGTCTGCTACACCTACACCACTTCAGAAGCTCCTACAAATGTAGAAAAGCTCTGAATTCAGTGGCCTTTCAGAGAGAATATAAAGAGTTTGGCGCTATATGACGATGTCATCACTGCAATTCAGTAGTGTTTCCAGTGCACAACTCATGCAGTGTGTGATTGCACATGGCTCTTAAACACTCATGAGTCTCAGGAATACAATACGTAAAGCCACAAGGTCACCGCAGAAGAAGTACCATGCACTACATGCAAAAAAAACATTTTATAAATGCTGTTTGCAGAGCGTGTAGTAGCATAGAGGATCTTTTTTATTATTATTATTATTATTTTTTTAATATAAATGCATTAGCATTAGCAAACTAACTCAATTGTGAGTAAAACCATTGCTTCTTCCTTGACCACTGCAATGTTTAATTTATTTATTTATTTATTTATTTATTTTTTAAAAACAGAAATCTACAAATCCCAAATATGTTTCTCTTAACAATGACCAGAAAAATAACTCGTTAGATGTGAACATTTCATAATACAAAGCAAAGAAACTGAAATTCAAGTTAATTCCACGCTGTAAGGCGACCTGTCCTGATCACGACCCACCTGTCCGTCTCGGCTGATCTGCACTTTCTTGTTGTCGTTCCATGGGTTGAGGAGTTGGTGAGTGACTTGGAAAGGGAGACTCTCTTTACGGATCCATTCCACGCTGAAGACTCCTCCCAGACCGGTAGCACCCCAGTCCTTACAGCGCTTGGACCCGATCTCCGAACTCATCCGAGCATAACCCTGAGCGACAGTGTGTTAGAGTGCCAATTTTAGAAGGCGAAAATAAGGGACACTGAATTTCGACATTATTTTAAGCTACTGAAGGTTTATCGAGGTTCTACTGAGTCTCGCGGCGCACCTGGAAGTGTCCGGAGCCTTGCACGGAGAAGATAAGGAAGACGGCGCCGTTCTCCTGGAAGGCTCGGTTCAGTTTGTGCTCGTTGTTTGGCGTAGTGGACCAGATGCCCCTCTGCTGGGAGAGCTCGATGTTCCTCAGGTTGCTGCTCTTCATGATGAAGTAACGCACTGACGGTCTGGGTCTCAGCGATGGCGACTGGCCAACCTGGAGTAGATTAAATATGATATATAGAAGATTAAAAATAAAGAAAGGAGCAGACTATAGAGTCAATGCTACGGTCAAGAAAATCTATGGATGTATCAAGGTGAAGAGTAATCTAAACTTTAAAAAAAAAAAAAATCCAGATTTATATATTTTTTTAAATGGTACTTTTCATAAATTGCAGCTGATTTGCAATGTTTTAGTAGAAGGTGCTGCGACTCAGTTTTGTGTACTGTTATCATCAATATATACTGTTATTCGGTGTCATTATTCAAGGTGATGATGCCCATGATTAAAGATACAGTTAGTCCATGTTAGGAAAATCCTTTTCTTAACTTTTCTTTGAATATGAGTAAATTCCATTTCAGTTTGGCAAATTTCTTACATTGAAAAATTTCATTTCATTGTAAGCATATGCACTACTTGTTTAATCAATTTAAAACAAACAAACAAACAAACAAACAAAAAAAAACAAAACAGTTTTACCCACCTCAGTTAAAGGTGACATAAGAACGGCCGGTCCTTTTGTTGAGGAAGTGGACGAGGGACTGGCACTGGGACTGGTTAAGCTGGAGCTGTCTGACTTTACTGGGAGATGGTCATCAGCTGAACGTTTGGAAAAAACGACACCTTTATCTCTTTGGCTCTTAAACTGAGAGACAGCGGATGGCACTTTTGGAGACCTGGGAAATAAAACGTAAATACAGTGATGGTACAATCTTGAAAAATCCTACAGTAGTAGTTTTGTGAAAAAAAATAAATAAATAAAATAAATCGACACAATATTCATCTCAGGGTGAGCATTTTGTCTTTCTAGAAGTCTTACCTGTCTGGTGTGGGAGCCTCGTGGCTCTGTTCCGTGACACACCTGTGTCCACTCCTCCAGCTGTTTGACTGATGCTGATGCTCATCTGGAGTTATGGGTTTGGGTCTCTGGCCGATACCCGTGGGCTGCTGCAGGCCGGTCGCATGCTCTTCGGAGCTCAGCACAGACACCACGGCCCGGATCGTCGCCTCGTCCAGTTCGGACCAGGGCTTAGAGGGGCAACGGATCCTCCGCAAGAACAAGCTATGCCAACGCTGTCTCAGCTGGAACACCATGGACGCCATCTGCAGAAACGAGAGAAAAGGAGATCGAAATACACCGAAGTGCAAAAATATCTAACGCTGAACAATTTTATTTCAAAAGTATCAGTTTGTCCCAGAAGCCGCATCAGAAACATTACAAAAACAAACAAAAACAAACAAAAACATTCTGCACAATAGACTGTAAAGAAGGTTTGGTAGAATAAATACTACTAAGAACTCTTCTCTTAAACAGTTAACACTTAAATAACAAAGTGGCGGCACAATAAATAATATAGAGGAAAATAACCTAAAAATAATAGAGGAAGAAACTGGGGAAGGGTGGAGGAAAGGAACGAAAACTATCTACACGTTCTACATTCTCTGCCCAATTACCTCTTGATCCAATTTGAAGTTAAGCCACTCGTCGATCTTCACCTGAGCCAGGTGATCTGTGGAGCGAGCCTCACTGTCGCTGTCACTGCTCTCACACAGAGCATCGTCTACTACTGCGAATACACACAAAAACACAGAACAACGATGTTTGGAACTGTACATCTCAACACTTACAGCTATTTATTTAATAGCAGCCAAGACCAGGCTAACCTAAATAACCAAAACAATAAATATAGACTTACAGGAGAGAGTTATCACAGCTTGTAGACAACAAGAAAGATGTAGATGAGCTAGATGTAGCTCCTTCCTTAACAGAATGTTCAGAGAAATGTACCAAAATGTCCAATTTACCACAAATATAGCCGTTTAACCGAAGCACGTTTAGACTCGTAGCTCTAAGAGCGAGAACGTCGGACATGTCGGGGATATGCCGGCTGATTGAGAAGTGGAAAATTCGGCGAGTTCAACCAAAACGGGTATACATTATATAAACTGCTTGATCGTTTTGGTGATCGTGGGTTACCTCGGGGTGTGGAAGGTTCCTGAAGTGCCGTGCTGGGCAGTTTGGCACCCCCTCCAAACACAGCCACGGTGAGCGGAGTGACCGCAGTGCAGCAGCGAACGCTGGCTATCCGGTGAGCTCGTGTCATCTCGTCATAGATCAACCAGTCTGTAGGCAGAGCCTGAACTGCTGCTGCTTGGCTGTTAGCTGGAGGGATCTGAAGCCAGGAAATTTGATGTACTAATTCATTACGTACATACATCCAACATCTAAGAAAAACAGCATTTAATAAATAAATAAATAAATAAATAAATAAATGAATGAATGAATGAATGAATAAATAAAAAGTGGATGGTTCTGTTATGGCTGATGTGAAACTGACCTTCTTGTATTGGGGTTGGCTCAGGATGGACGTAGGGTGGAAGCGAACCCTCTTCTCTTTGGCGCCTCGGAGCGTTTGGTTGTCGCGGTCTACGCGGATCAGCTTTGGGTACATTCCTGCAACGAGCGCCGCCTTCACCACCGCCCAGTTCTCGGAATTCAGATTGACGTCACGGATGTCGCTGCAACCCCGAGCGCGAACAAAACCTGAACGACAGAGTGTGTGTGTTGAGCTATACCGAAATAACAGTGGTGCTGTGTAAAAGGTCGTATCATTTTAATACTGTATGAAAAGACAAGACACGTCGTTTCAGTCCCGGTCGACAATATACAAGAATTTTTTTTCTCCAGAATTCAGAGCTGGAACCATGCATTGTTTGGATCCTGGAGTGTTGCTGGTGTACCTATGGCACGGAGCTGGCCCAGCAACTGGGTGCGCATCTTGATGATGATTTCCATGGTGGCCTGTGACAGGAAGTTCTTCTCACAGAAAGACCTCTCCCAGCCGTCACTGCGGGCCTTCTGCCATGCCTGAGATCCGGAACACGCATCGTACATCAGAGACATTAACATCGGATAAAATGACCTCCTCGATTTATACGGATTTCAAAGTTTCCTAAAGATGGATTAGGCTTAATCTTGGTCTAGATTGCAAGACCGGTGTAAACTCATCACTGAAAAAGATAAGCGTTAAGCTAGGTTTTTAAGCTATTTTTAAAAACCGAAAGTAGATTGTCCCAATATTCCTTTTTTTTTTTTTTTTTTTTAAGTGCTAAAGCATTTTTCTGAAAGCAAACACACTTCATCTGATTGCTTTTTATCCCTTCCAAAAAGGAAACATGCAATAGTCTGTCAATTGATCCAAAATAACAAAACCTAAAACATATTAAAAAAAATCACAGTATTTTGTATTACACGATCAGTACATGTCTAGATTTGTCCGGTGAACCGTCAGGCAGCGAGTGTGGGCTACCTGAAAAGCCCGGAGCAAGGCCATGTGATCGCTGAAGGTGTTAGCAGCGAAGCATCTCCTGCACAGTATGGCGGCTCGTTTTTGTGAAGCCTGAGCCGGTAGTACAAACGGTTCCCTGTAGGACAGCATGCAGGCGATGGTGAGGATCGGGTCCAGGCACTTGAGCACTACTGCACATAGCACCATCTTGCCCAGGTGTGGCTCCACGGGCAGGTCGGCCAGGTGGTAGCCCAGCTCGGTCAGGTCCTCCCATGGGTCCATGGCATCTATGGTCTTGGTATAAACACATAGAATTTGAAAGAAATGTTGAGGTCATCCCTTTTGTATACAAGTATATGGAAAATGTTAATTTAGAGCATTCAGAACTCAGAAGGGGAGAAAAAAATAGAAGACAGGACTAAATAAAGTTTTTTTTCCAAACAACAACAATGCAATTTTGGGAAAGCTTAATTTCTGGAGATTCTTATGATGTGTTTTGTGATTAATAAAGTAAGGTTCTTTAATTAAATCCAAGAATAAGCATTGTAAAATTCCCTAATGAAACACAGACAGACAGACAGACAGACAGATATTCTGGAAATTTGGCTCTGGTAGTATTCTGTGACATCACTTTAATAGCCTGACATTTTAGTGAAAGGTGTGAATGTTTGTGATTAACACCTTGAGCATCTGTACAGCGTTCTTCACAGTGAGCAGGTGTGGTGGCTCCGGGGCTTTGGCAAGGAACTCTGCGATGGAGCAGGTAATGGGGGCCAAAATTTTAGTGTGAAGACAGAGTTCCTAAAACACAAAGGGAGAGAGAGAGAGAGATCAAAAACCATTACTTTCTCACTTCTGAATCGCTCAGTATGGATTTAACTGCTGGAGATATGCAGAGTGCACGTGCATGAGAATATACCTGCAGAGGCATACGCAGCAGCTGAGGAACCTGATACTCCAGCATGTTATTGAAGCGCAGCCGGCTGAACAGATGGAAACAGATTCCCGGCCTGCACCGTCCAGCTCTTGGGGAAGAAAAAAGAGGAGGGAAACAAAAACCAAAAACACGTGTTTCTCAGCAGGTGTATTGGTATTCCAAATGTTTGTTGTGGGATCTCAGGCATTTTTAAGGGGTTTGCTAGGGTCAGTTTGGGCCTGAATTGAGTTCTAGGAATGTGTCTAGTATGATTAGCATTACTGATAGTGATTAAAATGTTAAAATGTCACAGCACTGTTGAATACATAAACATAAAGAGAGTTACGCACCTTCCTTTACGCTGTAGTGCACTTGCTTTCGATATCCACACCATCTTTAGCATGGTCACATGATTCAGGGCATCGAAGGTTTTCTGTCAAAAAAAAAAAAAAAAAAAAAAAAAAAAAACACCACCCAAAAAAATTATAATAAATAAATGAATGTATCCAAGATGTAAAACAGCAAGTTGTCTTGGATTTAAACAGAATTTTCTAAAATTACCTCTTTAACCTTGCCAGAGTCAATTACAAAGACAACATCGTTGACGGTGATGCTCGTTTCAGCAATGTTGGTCGAGAGAATCTTACAGGGGGGAAAAAAAAAGAAAAAGAAAAAAAGAAGGGCTATAACCACGATGATAAGCCGTAAGGAAAATTAACACAGTGAAGCGTGCTAAATGTAAAAAAAAGTGCACTCACAATTTTGCGAACCCCGCCCGGAGCTGGTTTCAGAACCTTCCTCTGATCCGAGGTCTGCATGTTGGAGTGTAGCATGAACACCTGGTACCTGAAGGACAATAACAAAAACATCACAAGTAAATTATGCACGAATAAACATTTTGCATATTTCAAATGAAGTGACGCATGAAACTTCACACGCCTATGCTGATGATCTGCAAATCTTTTATCGTCAAAAAGAATGCGGTCTCGCAGTCCAACTATCTCATCGTATCCTGGCAGAAATATCAAGACTGCACCTAAGGACAGAGAAGAGAAGAGAAACGAAACACACACTTCAGACTGATCAAAAATGTTCTTTATGGCATAGTTCCCAATAAAACACCAGGGTACTAGGGCTGCAACTAACGATTATTTTCATAATCGATTAGTTGGCCGATTATTTTTTCGATTAATCGGTTGATTGGGTGGGGGCAAACTTTCAGGTTAGTAAAAAACTAATGTGTTCCATCTGAGACGATATGACCTTTCTAAGATACATACACATGACCAGTGGTTCTCAACCTTTTGTGAGCTTTGGACCCCTAGTATATTTCGAACAATCCACAAGGACCCCCCTCACTCCACAACAATTATAGACTATATAATTAACAGTAATTTCTATATATGTTGCTTTATTTTATTAATATTTAACATTAAAACTCAATCAAAACATCTCAAGATTTTATTTTTTACATTTTATTCTTGGTGTGACATTTAATTTGACTCTCTGAATTACCCTTTGTTTATTTTATCCGTCGATGCGACACTTAACTTCTCTACCACTCAGGTTTTTGCAAATGATCATTTCATTTGTAAATAAATTTAAAATAAATCCATCAATGAACGATCGTCAGCTCAGCTAACGTGATATTTGCGAATAACCAAATTGATTCATTTTAAAACATCTCATTTGAATATGTTTTTATACATTTAACAAAAAATATATACATAATATTATTTAAACATTTTAAAAATTTTCCAACGGACCCCCTGCATTTACACCACTGACCACTAGGGGTCCGCGCACCCCCAGTTGAGAAACACTGCACTAGCCGGATAGTGCAGAGGGCATAGTGTAAGTGTATTGTACGTCATTTGGGACACAACTTTAGTATTTACTCTCCGGGGCGTGTTTTCGGAACAGAAGTAACGAGTAAATCTCCCCCGCGCCGCGTGCAGACCGACTAATCGATAATGAGATTCGTTGACAACGATTTTCATAATCGATTATTATCGATTTTATCGATTAGTTGTTGCAGCTCTACTAAAGACATTTCCTGACCTACAATGTCCAGCCTGAGAACAATAAAAGGACAGATATAAACTATAAAAGTGCATTTCTCAGGTTCCTCCAGGTAGTTGGTGTGGTATCTTCGTTAGTTTTGTTGTGTTGTAACCAAACCCAAACTCATCTCGCGTTGCTAGATAACACACGGTTAATTACATAGCCACACAATGCTGCTTTTGCTTCTCTTAAACCCACAAATCGACAATTAGGATAATTTGATTTTGGGCTACATGTCTTCATATCCCATCGAGAAACAGATCTTCATCCTATCCTTACTCTCACCTTCATCAGAGCTCTGACAGATGTTGAAGAGCAGGTGCATGATGAGGTCCAGGTCCACCTTCTCATCATCAAAACTGTGATGGTAAGCCTTGAGCAGCTCCTTGTCCTGAGCGCTGAGCTCTCCGCTGGCTGACTGCACCAGGGACGACTCGTCCAGCTGACCTGCCTCCACAGACGAGCTGCACAGACGTACAAAACCATATCCATAACAGACACCAGAACTTTAGTATAATACTGAAGATAGTCAGTGCATGTATAGAGTTATCTTTTGTTTTGTTTTTTCAATATCTGTGTATATGTGAGAGAAAAGAGTGCTGGAGCCTGACTGAAGGAAGACAGTATTATGTGTAGTTTGCAAGCATAACTCTCCCAAATGAATATACGAGAGTTTTAAGAAAAAAAAAAAAAAAAGAAAAGAAAAGAAAAGAAATAAGTTCAAACTGAATTGCGTTCTTTGTTTTTTGCTGAGTTTACTCGCAGGTTGCGAAGCAACTATTGAAATATCTATTTTTTCCAGCGCAGACAATTAGATTTTTGCAATAATTAGATGAACGGTGACACAGATCATTTTCATTTGTTGAAGTACTCACATGTGTGACTCTAGCAGATCTACTGCTTCAGTCTGGTTGAAGTGTTTGGCCCAGTCAAGAGCAGTCCTGAAAAAAACAAAAACAATATTTGACATTTACTACACTTAAATGATTCTTTCTACACCACATCGCTGTTAAATACTCGATTCTGATTGGTCAGAAGGTGCTGAATGATAACAGCAGCTCTATAGCAGCAGCACTATCAGTAGTTCTGGATGCAATAATTTATATTAATGCACTAACGTAATACGTTGTAACCCATCATGGAGGCCCCACATAAACGGTTAAAAATCACAACAGTGTTAAGCTTTCTGTAAGGATTTTTATGGAAGGAGTCTCCAGTGTCAGCTCTTTGTTACATTCAGTCATAAACCTGTAACTTTAAGCTTTTTGAGATCTTCAGGACAGAGGAGTTACGCTTTATGGTTTCTCAGTAACACGGCAAGCTGCTTTTTTGTTTTTTATTAAAAAAAGAGACTCAGGAGGAAATTATCGTTTATAGCTGCTAGAACGTAAGTGAAGATAAAAACCTGTTTTGTGGACATTCAATAAACCTACAAGTGGATAAAAAGCAAGGTGCATCATTTTTTTTAAAAATGAATCCTTTTACTACATGGTGCTGTAAATTAATTTCTCTCAAATCTTTGGATGGGTAATAATACAAAACTGCAACTTTCCAGTGTAGCCGCAAAAAGGGGGCTTTAACTTTTACATTAAACAAACCAAAAAAAAACCTGTCACATGACCAGGAAATGCTGTTTGCACTTGGCATGGCGAAGATCATCTTTGGAAGGCTCTCAAAATTGTATTAATATTTCAATACTTAGGCAAAACTACTTCAAGGAAAAAATTTAATCACTATCTGAGATAACATTTATTTATTTTTTTTGTCATTTAAACAAGTTTATATATTTTGAGTATTCTGTTAAATGGTAAAATGTAATTGTTGCTATATGGCAACAAGATGTGATAATGGAACTGTGGTATGCGTGTTCATGCATGGAAACAGGCCTACATACAAAAAAAAAACCAAAAAAAAAAACCCCCAAAACACGACACTAGGCTTCTCCAGTATTTTCACATTCTAAGTAAGAAAAACTGTCATCATTTCAGATCAGATACAAATTGTTAGCGTTGGCAAACTGCCGCAGTATAAGGGGAAAAAAACCAAACAATTTAAGACATTTAAAATAATTTCTTATTTGAGAAAAAAACAAACGAAACAAAACTATCACCACAACACCCTGTGGTTATTTTCCTATAACAGAACGACATGGAGTGCATTATTCCATACACACACACACACACACACACACACATTCATAAAGATGAACACAGTAAAAAAATGTTTTCCCTTTTGGAGGAACTTTTATAGTAGTTTATTATTGAATATATTGCTGTAAATGAAAACTGTAATACTATAGTCATATTGAAGTTCAGCTCTGTCCTCACCAGCCATTAGAAGCTTTAACATGCATGTTGGCCCCCATGCTGAGGAGCTGCTCCATCTGGCTAATGAAGCCTCTGCCTGCAGCCACCATCAGGGGCGTGGCACTCGTTTCGCTGTGCCTGTAGTCCACTGAAACAAACACAGGAAACAAAAAAAAAAAAAAAAAGTGATATGTAGCTTTTAAAGCAGATAGTAGCGTGTACTGTATGTATATGCGAGTGAGTCTGTGAGCACCGTACCACTGATGTTCTCGTTGACAATCAGGTTAAAAAGCTGCACAAAGGCATCAGCATCCTGCTGCAGAAAGATGCTCGAGATGCAAGCGTCCATTTCCTTTAGCAGCCATGGTTCCAGCGAGGTCACGTCTTTCTCACTCTGGAAGCACAGGCAAAACAAAGTGACTGATCTTTGTGGCACGCTGATTTACTTACTGATCTCGTGCACAGTCGTCCCAAAAGAACTGAACTTGCTGAAGAACATTTACCATCTGGCTGAAGACACTGTCCCCTCCGCTGTCCAGCAGGTCAGCCTCCTGCGGGACGCCGGCGGACTGCCGGTTCTTCCGAGACTCTGGCGGGGATACGCCCACTTTCACCTCGCACCACTCTATAAGAGACGTCTGCTGCTTTGCTTCTGCACAAAGCGCGCACACACACACACACACACACAGGAGCGTAAATTAATGATAGTGTAAACGGCTTAGCAAAAAAATATTAAATCAAGATCTTTGAATACATTTCCAAAAAATAAAGAGGGGCTTAACTCACCTTTTTGCATCTCTGCTTTATATTTGGCCATCTCCTTGTTTGTGTAGCCAGTGGTCCGCAAAATGTCCTCCAGAAAAAGCGCTTTGACATCGTACGGCCGTCCTTTGACTTCAAAGAAAGATATAACACAACTTGTCGGCATAGAATCGCGTTCCAGTGTTAGATTTTCATACACTCTATGGCCAAACAATGCTTTGTGGAAGCATAGAAATATCCTTTAAAGGAGCTAGCGGTTTTTATTCATATGCTGACAGGAGCGGTAGGTCAGATACGATGCTCATGGGACAAAAGCAAGGCGACGATGATTAACACGGGGGCGTATTGGGCGCGGTGTTTACCTCACCTTAGTGTGAATTCAGTAACTGCTTAATCCATGTCAGGGTCACGAGATTAAAAAAACAATACTATGCCTGCTCGATATCACACTATATACACACACTATAACTGATAGAGGCCAAATATTGGTCATACAGTTTTGTAACCAAACAACAAAATGATTAGTTATGCATTTGGATGCTCATTTATTTCACTCACTGTAAATAATCGGGCAAGGGCCAAAGTATCTGGTGAAAAGATCCACATCCAGGGCAGCACTGGAGAGAACGAGCTTCAGAGAAGGAATCTTCTGCAGCATGTCCCGCAGCTTGGTGAGGAGGAAATCCGTCAGGCCGTCCCGCTCGTGGACCTCGTCCTAAGAGATAAGGAGGTAGGTGAACATTCGAAATAGTGAGTTTTTTTAATTAATTTATTTTTTAATGAAGGTAAAGCAGTGTTTCCTTGAATGCCATGAAGAAAATGCCATGATGTTATATATGTTAAAGTGTTAAAAATAAATAAATAAAAGGCAACTGATTCCATGTCAAAATGATATTTTGCACAAGTGCGACTAAAAACACACTCCCTCTAACAGGAAGACAGCAGTAGGAGTTATAAATGCACTGAAAAGTTATTTCATTATTACATCGTTATTAACTTCTATTTGTTATTTGAATAAACCACTCCCTTTAAATGGCACACCCATGAAATAGGAAGGAGCATGCCTGAAAGCTGTCGCTACGCTGGTGCAATCATGCATGCAAACACACAGTAGCAAAACTGCAGATGTGGTGTATACATGGTTGTAGAGGCACCCCAGTAAATAATCTAAAACGTGTGCTTACCACAATGACGTGTGTGACACTGGAGAGGACGGCGTCTCCAGCCATGAGCGTTCTGAGCAGCACGCCACTCGTGCAAAAAGTCAGTAAGGTCCTGGGAGAAACTCTGGACAAGGGAAAAATATTTGATCAAGTTTATACAGTACGTCTTCTGACATGGCAAATATATCACATACACACCATTAATTATTTTTCAATCAGAGTTAGATTAAAGCTTAGTGAAGGGTATTTTCTATTATAAATGAGATGGATGGATGTCCTGAATTACATGGATGGCCTGAGACAGACAGGTGGATGATCTAAACAAAAAGGATGGATGGACTGTCTTGAATTAGACAGATTGGATGGAGGGAAGGATGGATGGATTAGACAGATTGGATTAGACAGATTTTATGGATGGATCGATTAGACAGATTGGGATGGATCGATTAGACAGATTGGATGGATGGATTAGACAGACTGGATGGATGAATGGATGGATTAGAGAAGATTGGATGGATGAATGGATGGATTAGACAGATTGGGATGGATAGATTAGACAGATTGGGATGGATGGATTAGACAGATTGGATGGATGGATTAGACAGATTGGGATGGATAGATTAGACAGATTGGGATGGATAGATTAGACAGATTGGGATGGATGGATTAGACAGATTGGATGGATGGATTAGACAGATTGGGTGGATGGATTAGACAGATTGGGAGGATGGATTAGACAGATTGGGAGGATGGATTAGACAGATTGGATGGATGGATTAGACAGATTGGGATGGATGGATTAGACAGATTGGGATGGATGGATTAGACAGATTGGGATGGATAGATTAGACAGATTTTATGGATGGATGGATTAGACAGATTGGATGGATGGATTAGACAGATTGGGATGGACAGATGGATGGATGGATGGATTAGACAGATTGGATGGATGGATGGATTAGAGAGATTGGATGGATGGATGGATTAGAGAGATTGGATGGATGGATGGATGGATGGATTAGACAGATTAGACAGATTGGATGGATGGACGGACGGATGGATTAGAGAGATTGGATGGATGGATGGATGGATTAGAGAGATTGGATGGACGGACGGATGGATTAGAGAGATTGGATGGATGGATGGATGGATTAGAAAGATTGGATGGATGGACGGACGGATGGATTAGAGAGATTGGATGGATGGATGGATGGATTGGAGAGATTGGATGGATGGACGGACGGATGGATTAGAGAGATTGGATGGATGGATGGATTAAATAAGAGGAAATATTTGGGTGGATATCCAGAATAAGATGGATAGATAGAGGGTCTAAATGAAATGGATGGATGGATAAAGGTTTTAAATAAGAGGAAAGGTTGGGTGGATGAATGGACAGATAGACTAAGAGAAATGGATGTATGAACAGATGGATAAATGCATGTTTTAAATAAGTGGAAAGGTTTGGTCATTCTACCTGCTCTCCAGGCGGATCTGGTAGCCGATGGCCTGGCCGACGCGCTCTCCTCTCTCGGCCGCCACTCTCTCCGCCACAGCGATGGTTGCCAGCCTCCTGGGCTGCGTACAGAAGATCCGGCAGGGATTTCCTTTCTGGCTGCAGTCGTCCATCAGGAACTGAGGAATCTAGGAAATGCACGCACAAGTGGATATCTCTCTAAATAACAATGACTGAATATGAATTAATTATTAATAATAATAATAATAATAATAATAATAATAATATTATTATTATTCCTCATCCAGTATTCACACCGCTGTACATGTGCACCTCACCTGGGTGGTTTTTCCTGAGCCCGTTTCACCCATGATCAGTACCACCTGGTTCTCCTCGATGGTCGCCACGATCTCCTCCTGCCGCTCGTAGACAGGCAGCGTTCTCCGAAAACACTCCAGCTCAGATGGACCTCTCCTCTGAGGGACCTGAGGGATGCCATTACTCAGCCGCCCGCTCGTCTTGTTCTTGTCTCGTCCATTATCTGGGGAAATAAAATGCTTCATGTTAAAATCATAGTTACTAAACCGATACGATTTTCGATTTTTAGATTTGAGATGCTCCTCTAATACGGACATTAATCGCAATAATAATCAGAATAATTAAAGAAACAGTAGAACGATGCTGAATAAGTGTCTACCAGCAGCTTCTGGAGAAACAACGAGCCCTCTCTCAGTGCGTTGGAGCAGATCAGCGCGCTCTTTACTAGTTATAGGGAACCTTTGCAGCAGGTTTCGGACCACGTGCTTGGAATTGTGGGTAAGGCTGAAGGTCATAATGGACTGCGCTGCCTCTGGACGGTCCTTCTTCCATATCGTGAGGAAGCGGTGTATTCCTTTACTGTAATGACACAAGTAACAACATCAATGAGTACGTTCTGTTTAGTTTTATAAAGTCAGGATTTTCAGGTAGATACACTTACCCTTTACTTTTTGAAATGTAACCCAGGGATTGTGCAAGATGATGTATGAACGCTCTCTCTGTGCTGGTCAGTGAAGAAGGAAACTCCATCTCTATGTGTATACATAAAAGAATAAATAAATAAATAAATAAATAAAAATCAATATATCAGTCATCTAAAACTGATACAAACTCGTACATTCCAGCTAAAGTCAAATTACAGAAGGAGTAAAAAGGTTCCTGATGGTGCCTTCTGTCCCAATCTGGATAAACACACCTCTCTGGTCGCTGTACTGGAACTTCTCCAGCGCAATGTTCACTGCAATTTTAACCTCTTCATCGATCCTGATGTCTTTCAGCCCTTTGGCTTTTTGTGAACCAGACTGCTTCGATGGATTCATGTTCAGTTTCTTAGAGGCGGCGTTTGACCGAGACATGGCACCTTGTAAGAGAAAAACAGAAAAATGGATTTAAAGTGGCTCTAATGATATAGTACAGATAAACGAATAGATAGACAGAGGGACAAACAGATAAATAGTTAGACAGGCAGATAAAGAGACAGACAGACAGACAGATAGTAGAGGTTGACTGATTGATAGACTACGCCAGTTAATCGGCACAGACGAAACGATTACAGGAACGATCGGTTATCGGCAAAAGTCCACACCGACGGTTTTTCCCGGTTGCGTCCATTGCGGGAGCGGCTAAGAAGGGTCCGCTGTCATATACGGTACGAGAGCGGTCTCTAATATTTTACTTTGAGTTTTATGTTTTCATTCAGTATCAATTTTTAAAACTCGGTCGATTAATCGTTTATCGCCAGGTACTGCCCAAGTTATTAGTATCTGTAAAATCCACTATTGGTCGACCTCTAATTAATTAGTTAATAGATAGGCAGGCAGATAAACAGACAAAGAGACAGACAGGCAGATAAAGAGATAAACAGACAGGCCGAGAGAGAGAGAGAGAGAGAGAGAGAGAGAGAGAGAGAGAGAGAGGCAAAGAGACAGACAGATAGACAGAGAGATAAACAGACAGACTGAAAGAGATATATAGATAGATAGGCAGGCAGATAAACAGACAGACTGACAAAGAGATAGATAGATAGATAGATAGGGGGATAGATAGACAGACAGATAGAGAGATAGATAGATAGATAGATAGATAGATAGATAGACAGACAGACAGAAGTTAGAGAGGGAGATAGATAGATAGATAGATAGATAGATAGATAGACAGACAGACAGACAGACAGACAGAAGTTAGAGAGATAGATAGATAGATAGATAGATAGGGGGATAGATAGACAGAAGTTAGATAGATAGATAGATAGATAGATAGATAGATAGATAGACAGAAGTTAGAGAGATAGATAGATAGATAGATAGATAGATAGGGGGATAGATAGACAGACAGACAGACAGAAGTTAGAGAGGGAGATAGATAGATAGATAGATAGATAGACAGACAGACAGAAGTTAGAGAGATAGATAGATAGATAGATAGATAGATAGATAGATAGGGGGATAGATAGACAGACAGAAGTTAGAGAGATAGATAGATAGATAGATAGATAGATAGATAGATAGATAGACAGACAGAAGTTAGATAGACAGACAGAAGTTAGATAGACAAACAGACAGACAGACAGAAGTTAGAGAGATAGATAGATAGATAGGGGGATAGACAGACAGACAGACAGATCCAATCCTGGTCGGGAGGGGGCTCATTCAATTCATCTGTTTAATTTAGAAATCATTAGCACAGATTAGCTCTCCAGTTTCACAGGCCTCACACTTTCAACCAGGAAACGAAACTGAAGCCTTTTTACTGCCCGTTATACTAACATAAATATAACTCATACTAACAGTAATTAATTTAGTTGTTATCTTTATACACAGTTGCCTAAGCCTAGCCAGCTACATTAACTAACATAACATAATTTAGAAAGAAAAAAAAAATTTAATGACGATACAATTTTGTACCACCTGTTTTGGAAAATATAAATGTATATCTCCGTTAGCTAGTTCTACTGACAAATTAGCTAAAATAATATTGACAGCACATAGCTAGCAAGAATCAACTTTGTCGCTTGTAGATAACAACAACAACAAAAAAAGAAGCATTCATGACATATGTTATTGACACCTCTGGTACTGTGTATTGTTAAAAACAACTCAAACAGTTAGTATAAAATATAAAAATCAGAGCTGAACAAATTCTTTACTTACTTTCTTTTCTGCGTTGCACTAGCAAATACACACTGAACCGGCTAGCATGAATGAAACTTAGCAGCTGAATCCCAAACGGCTTCGTGTTAAAAAGTGCACACTTGTTAGGGTGCTAAAAAGGTCTTACACGCTCTAGGTAGTGCGCCTATAAAGGGAATACGAAGCTATTTGTGATTCTGTATTGTTGTTGTTTAATGGTCACCGCCTACCGGCTAAACCTGCTAGGTGTCAAATGACAAGAGAAAACTCAGAAGATTATTATTGATTGGCAATTACACAGAGTTCTCCATTAATCTTTTTTAATTAGTAAAAAAAAAAAAAAAAAAACTTTGACATTGCAATTCACAAAGGAAATACAAAAGGAAAAGATTCTGGAGTAGAGTTTATTGGTTAAAATTAAAACACATTATACAGTATGTCTTATCTCCATGCTTCACCAGAGAGTAATCTTATTTGACTGTAATTACAGAGTAATACATTGTAACAGTTTAATAATAATTTTAAATGGAAAAAAAAAAATTACTTTAATTAGTTAATTGGAGTTTAAAAACAATTACTGACCAACCAAATTCAATGAAGATAAGAAGAAAGTTTGTTCTACAGTACAGTGCAAATGCTTTGTCTTGAGACAAAATAAAGACAAATACATTTATTGTATTATATTAACAAGACATTTAACATGATGGTTTTCACGCACATTTCTTTATTATCTATGACAAGTAATAAAAACGTTCCAAAAGCTAACAATTAAAAAGATGTCAGTACAAAACTTTGTGTTTCCCTTTCTAAACGTGATTTAAATATCTAAACGATTCACCCTACATTCTTCTTAATATATCTGTTGTCTTCTTTCAGTGTACAACTATGTTTCATTTTTAACATCCTGGTATCCTTTTAGTTCTTGTAAATAGACTATATGGACAAAAGTATACAGACACCTGACCATTACACTGACCATTATATGTGCTTATTGAACATCCCATTTGAAAATGTATTCCCCCTTTGTTGGAATAATAATAATAAGCTCCACTCTTCTGGGAAGGCTTTCCACTAGATTTTGGAGCGTGGCTGTGGGGATTTCTTTTCATTCAGCCACAAGAGCATTAGTGAGATTAAGTGAGGCATTAGTGGGGTGCAGTTGGTGCTCTAGTTCATCCCAAAGGTGTTCGGAAGGGTTGAGGTCAGGGCTCTTTGCTTGAGTTCTTCCACTCCAACCTTAACACACCACGTGTTCATGGAGCTTGCTTTGTGCACAGGGGCTTTGTCATGCTGGAACAGGTGTGGGCCTCTTAGTTCCAGTGAACGGAAACTGTACACAGTAAAATCCCCAGTGTTCAATTAACACCTGGAGTGTTCATTTGTGTCCAATGGACTTATATAAACACTGTACGGTGTAAATTCAACACTCTGGGTGTTAAATCAACACTAGGGATTTTGCTGTGTAACGCTACGGCATACAAAGACATTCTATACAATCGCGTGTGGCAACAGTTTGGGGAAGAACCACATATGGGTGTGATGGTCAGGTGTCCACATACTTTTGGCCATATAGTGTATATTGTAAGCTAGTGGTACATTATCCTTCTTTCGTATTCAAAACACTATGGGGGAAAAAACCTTTGCACTTGACTGTACATGAATGTTAAGTCATTGCTCACACACATATTACACATATTAGAGCATTTCAAACACCATGAAGGACATTTTTCCACTCATCTTGCCCATGGAGACTGAACTGTAGCCTCTTCTGTCTTCGCCACTTGGCTCGACGATTCTTGAACCACACCTAAACGTGCATCACACTGATTATTCACAGAATCTTTAACCACACCACGGTTTTCATAAAGAGTTCCAGACCCCAAATGACATGTTAAAATGTATTCTGTAATGTTTTTCCAGACAGTTCTCACCTCGACCCTCTCCTCTCTCAGGCGAGTCCTCTCGGCGAGCTGCTCACGAGTGTGTATGTCTGGATATTGGTTCTGCACAAACAGCTCCTCCAGAGCGTCTAGCTGATCCTCGGTGAAGATGGTGCGGTGACGCCGGATCCGCTTCTGGATCTGACCGAAGCTCTCTCTCCTCTGACCTTCTCCTGTCAGGCTCGTCTCATTCAGCACTCTCTTGCTCCATGCAAGCTGACAGGCTGAAATGCAACACAAGTGCATATACATTGTAGACAGTTTTAAACACACACGAGCTGTTAAATGAAGGTAATCTAAACTGTACGGTTCTCGAATAGACATCATGAGCTTCGGTTGTTTCTAGTCATGCATAGTCTTCCATAAAGTGCATAAAATGCATAAATAAAGTTTAATTGCTCCCTGGGATAGGCTCCAGGTTCCCCGAGACCCTGAAGGATAAGCGGTATAGAAGATGGATGGATGGATGGATGGAAGGAGTCTCTAGTATCAGTGCTTCTCAACAGTCAGACATGGGAAAGTCTTCGGAATGGAGGACGAGTTTGCGTTTTCGGATTTCTCTGTAGCATGACAAGCTGTATTTTTTGTCTTATTAATTTCAAGACAAAGAAGAAAGAGAGGACGATGACGGCACGGCTGTTCATAGCTAATTATGCTTATTATGACAATAAGAGATAACAGGGACTAAGTTGTTTCGCAGACATTCCATAGCATTAAATGTAACAATAAATAGTTAAGAAGTATGACATGTCCTTCATGAATAAATTAAAAATTATAATCGGCAAATTGCTGTCGTATATGAGAAATAAAAGACTTCGGAATATGCTGTTATAAGAAAATAGTCAACTTCACAGTGTTAACATTGTCCCGCTACGTATCGATCTGCATCATATTAACCCATAATTGATTATTTTCCTATAAGAGCACACTAAAGGGTGTTTACTCCTTACATATTTAACAGTGTTAATCTACAGTCACTTCTTTTTAAACTAACGTTAAATCTTTTATACAGCCATCTAATAGACATCATTGGACCGTATGTCTTGAGCTTAGTCAGATCCTACATAAATGAAGAATTTGACTAAAATATATTTCACATATGTTTCATATAACATATTAATCAGGGCTAAAATAACATTATTCACTTATAAAACTAACAGAATTGCCTTTGTGAACTGAAGAGAATCAGACATCAAGGAAAATGGAATAATCAGCCCAAAAAGATATTAAAAAAAAAAAAAAAATAGAATATAAAATAATGGTTAACAGCGTTTACCATTACTACATTTGTAAAAGTGACATAGATATTAGTGTATGGTGTAGGTTTACATTAAAATACTACTTCTTCTTACAAGCTTGTCAGTAATTACAATGTACAAGCTTTTGAGACAACTGAAATTTTATTTTGCGGAAGGTTAAAACTTGAATATGATAACTTTATAACTACTATAAGATGAGTTATCATGAGTTCATCAGAATTAAACAGCAGGTCTTACACATAGCAGGCAGGTAATCAGCCTGGAGCATCTCTCCACAATGTGAGCAGTAACAGCAGCACACGCAGACATGATGAATAGGCTCCACGGGATTTGTAGTCGCTCCTGACTCCAGATCCGGACCATCTTTAGAAGAGTGTCGTGCGTCGGAAGCTGTGCTCGCTTTGCTCTCGTCACTTCTCTCAAACGTCCTGCTCAGGATGCTGTCAATGCTGAAGGCGAACGACTTCTTCTCCATGTGTGCTTCGTCCATCTCCATGGTCTGCTGCGCTCCTCTGCTCTGGGACTCCAAAGAAGCAGACTTTCATATAGAACTGCATCTTTTTTCCTCTCTCTCTCTCTCTCTCTCTCTCTCTCTCTGCTCCTTGTGCTTCGTATCAAACCCCCCATTTACTCAATAGATTAAAGAAAGGAAACAAAACATAATCCCCCTATACAGAAAGCACAAAAAAAAAGTATAAAGTGGGTGAAGAAAAAAAATCCCATTTAATCTGGGCAGTTTTGTGAAGGTGTTAGCGAGAACAGGAGATTCAGCTAATCTGGCTTTGGTCTGAAATGAAATCAGATTTCACTGTATCAAATGAGGGGTGCAGAGGCCCTGAGAAATCCTTCTTGTTGTGGTTTTAGAAGAAAGATAAATTGTCTGGCATTAGAGGCTTTGATTCGTTGAGGCTATAACGGGTGTCAGAAGTGACCACGGTGCTTCAGTAGGATAAACTCAGGTAAGTGTGTTTGTAAAGGTGTATCACAAACCCTGGTGTGATTACCTGGTCCATGGCCTAAACTGCAAGATGTTAAACATCATCTGTGGATGGGTTATGAGTGGCATAAATGAGTAGCTTGAGCACACCTTATCACTGAAACGCAGCGTCTCTCATACGGCACACCGGCTATTATACATTCCTATTCTTTTCCACAACAAATCCCTTGTAATCATACAAGTCAGAAGCTCTTATTCATCAAGGTATTAATGGATTTTCAGAATCTGCCTTAAGCTGCGCAGATAAGGGGGGGATCAAAAACAGATAACAATAAACAGCTTCCATCCTTCGCACAAATATTCATTGCCTTTACATTGTTGGAGTTATAGTCTTCAGTATATATGCGATCGCTATCTCAGGCTTTTGTGTCTGTCTCAGGAGAAATGTATCATGTCCGCTTATTAATGCTACTAATTTCGCCAGCCAGCGATTTTCAAGAAAATCCTCTTTCTAAATAAACAGCTGAGACTGAGAATATCAGAATTCGATGTAAATGTTTAATAGACAGAGCTTCCTTTTAATGTCTTCAGTAGAAAGTAATTCATAATACGTTCATCTTCAGTAAGCGGTAATGGGATGCGGTGGATCCGGAGTCTATCCTGGGAATACTGAGTATGAGGTGGGAATACACCCTGGATGGAATGCCAGTCCATCATAGGGGGCATCATACACACACTCCTTCACACTTTGGGGGCAATTTAGCATAGACAATACACCTACCTGTGTGTTTTTGGGAGGTGGGAGGAAACCAGAGAACCCAGAGGACACAAAACTCTACACAGACAGTAATCCGAGCTCATGATTGAACCGGGGACCCGGAGAAGTAGCAACACTAAATGCTGCACCACCATGCAGCCCTAATGGATATAATATTATGATTATAATATAGAGGATATAATATAGGGATTATACCAATGACTTCCTTTAATAAATACATTTATTTAATTTCACTAACCAGATCAATCAACCTCCACCTCTAATTACACACCTCTATACATACAGAAAGTAATGAGAGAATATTCTGGCATTTTGGTTGACCCCTGAATTCTTGATTCTGTTTGGTCTGAGGATGTTCATTAATTTTCTATAACAATTTTTTTCATGTTCGAAATATTTTTTACTATTAATCCACTTGTTCTAATACGTCATAATTTCTATAGTAACAGATCATTCATACAGGGACCTGTACAACAGACGTTCGAATATTCCAGCAGCCTCCTGTTCTGTGAACTTATCTCTGTAACTACAATATTTAGGACATTCCAGTTTCCAACCAAATCATCCCCATACAAGAATATTAGTACATTTTCACAACTCAAAATTCATAAATCTTACTTCTTAATATCTGTAAGAATTGCGAATATTTTTGGTAAAACCTCATTTCATAAAACAGTGCATTTCGTTGGCTTTGAACTAGTACTCTGCTCAATGACAATAAAATCTAATCTAATCTAATGCAATCTAATTTTGTTTCTCTGTTACCAATAACTCACTTTGTGCTCCTACTTACTCTATTCTGTTTTCAATTTTAAAAATATTCTAAAATTAAATCTAATACTATTAAGGTTATTGCCCTGTGATGGATTGATGTCCCATTCCAGGTGTATTCCTGTTTTGTGCCCAGTGTTTCCTGGGATTGGCTTCGGATCCACCGTGACCCCGACCAGGATAAAGAGGCTATCAAAGTTGAATGAATGACTACTGAATATATTATACAAATAATTACACTCTAATGACTTTATTTTCATCATACATGTTTTTACTCATGACTCATCAACTGACTACTCAGCCATGACTAAAAATGTAAGTGGATACATGAATCATTCTGAAGGTAAACGAGTCATGATCAGGGAACCTCTGGTTGATGTAAATACCTGATGTAACCTACAATCACAGTTTCTTTCTTGTTGCATCAGCGCACTGGGATGGATGGTTATTATTGATTGGCAGGTCACTTACAATTGTAAATGCAATGTGTTAACTCCAATTTAAGAATTGTAAGTAATTTTTGATTGGACAAGATTTATTCTTCTACTTAGTTTAAAAGGGCTTTTGTGTAAGAAACCCTTACACTTACGTACAGGTGTGGTTTAGTATGACCCAATGTTCATTCAACATGAATCACATGAATATATAATTGATTATAAATTGATTTGTATTGGAAAAAGGACAGACAACCTGTGTGAAGATAATAATTAATATTTTAAACTGATGTGTAAATAATTTAATAGGCTAGCAAGGTGGTTTGTAACTCTGATACTTAAAATAGTCATCATCATCATCATTATCGTTCATCACCAGATTCTAAGCAAAGATGTTCACATATTGATTTTAGAATATTAAATTAAATCACATCATATCGTAGCAGAATCAGTGGTATCATCAAATATTGTATCGTGGCCTTAAAAGTCAAAATTGTATCGTAGCAGATTCAGTGGTATCACATTGTAGTATTGTTGCCTTAAGTATGAAAATCATATTGCGTTTAGTCTATATAAGTCAAAGTTAATTTAATATATATTGATGTTAATTTTATTTATGTCAGTGTTCATTCTATATTTACTGCTTGGTATGTATCTAATTTGCGGTTTGGTGTCTAAACCACAATAGTTTTTTTTTTTTCTTCATTTTTTGTTCACACGAAACAGTCTGTAATAGCAAGCCCAACTTCCGGGTCTTTAAGAAAATGTCACAGGAGCTGTCCAATCACAGCGCAGGTTAGCGCCTTCTCGTGACGCCACACACCCCGGTACGTGTGCCAATGAGGAAAGGCCAGCGTGCCGGTCTCAGCCAATCAGCGTCTTCCAACGAGATGCCCGCGCACCAATTGCAAGCCTCCACGACGGGAAAGCACTGACAGCTTATATACAGGCGCCGTCATTCATCCGATTTCATTTTAAACAGCGACACGAAGTGAAAAGAAAGAGTAAAGTGTGTAAAGAGACAGAAAAAGCGAGGCAGCGTTATTAGCGGATTCATACTAACGCCGTGCAGCTTCTCATTGCTTCAGTTTAATCCTCTACAATATTTAAGGTAAGTTTACTGCATTTACTTCAGATTACTTACCGTTAGAAACATCACGCATGCGTATATAACGCCGAGTTAACATTAGAAGGAGAAACAAAGTGGGTAAAGTGTTTTAAAACGTAAACAGCGTCACACGTTTGCTACTTGAGACGTAAAGTTGGCACAATTTAATATAATTAGTATTGCGCTGCTGATAAGTAGTTAAACTAGCGGTTTCCAGTTCGTCTCGCGCACATTCTAGCTTTTTCTAGAGCTGCTAACTGTTTGCTAGCAAGCTAGTAGTTTAGCTTAGCTTAGCTTAGTTTATCCTATTTTGAGTCCGGGAAAAAAAAAAAGGAAAGTTGGAAAATATTGTTCATCGTTGAACCAGTATTTTGATGATGATAAACAATTAACGAGTATTCTAAAGTACTGTTTGTTGCTACACTAATTTGGTTTACGTGCTAGCATGATGCAGCTAGCATGCTAGCCTCGCAATGCAAATGGGTCTTTTTTTTTTTTTTCCTTCTTTTTTTTTTTTTTTTTTTTTTTTTTTGGGCTTCTTCCGTTCTTCTGCATTGGCCTTTTTTGCAGCCCGTTATCCGAGCTTGCTAGTGGAGACTTAAGTAGCTTGAATGCATTTATAACAATTAATTGCTCATTCTAGTAGTGGTCTGTTGGCCATTAGTTTTTCCTCCGCTTCTGTATGGCTAAACCCACGTGATTTCAGGGCGGAACATGCTGTGACTTCTAATCTAATTCATGTCTGTTTTAAACTTTATTTCTTAACAGTGTGAGGTCTAATCCGATATTGATAACACCATGAGGTTAGTGGGGCTGTTCCTGCTGGTGGTCGGCTGTGTGTACGCTGACGATGATGACAAGAAGGAAAATGTCGGCACTGTAGTGGGCATCGACCTGGGCACCACGTACTCCTGGTGAGCGTGAGATGCTCTCCTCATTTATTAATCTACGAGTGTTTATTCACTTAAATGAATCGCATCTAAAATTGTTCTGCTTCCATTTAGTGTCGGCGTGTTCAAGAATGGCCGTGTCGAGATCATCGCCAACGACCAAGGTAACCGCATCACTCCGTCCTACGTGGCCTTCACCAGCGAGGGTGAGCGTCTGATCGGAGACGCCGCCAAGAACCAGCTCACCTCCAACCCCGAGAACACGGTGTTTGACGCCAAGAGGTTGATTGGTCGTACATGGGGCGACTCCTCTGTGCAGCAGGACATCAAATACTTTCCTTTCAAGGTAGGGATTTTGTAATGCTTATCCGCGTCATTGATGTCGTAGAGAAGTATTCACGCTTGACCGACGTTTTTATTTGAACAATTCTTTCTTCAGGTTCTTGAGAAGAAGTCCAAGCCCCATATTCAGGTGGAGATCGGAGCTGGTCAGTTGAAGACCTTCGCCCCTGAGGAGATCTCCGCCATGGTGCTTACTAAGATGAAGGAAACTGCAGAGGCTTATCTGGGAAAGACGGTATGTTGTTGGGGTTTTTTTTTTTTTTTAATTTTATTTATTTTTATTTTTTATTATTTTTTTTTAATAAAGAATATTTGAATAACACTACATATGAGCGAGTAATAACCACTACTTCTTTTTTTTTCTTTTCTTTTTTTGTGTGTAGGTTACACATGCTGTGGTCACTGTCCCCGCTTACTTCAACGATGCTCAGCGCCAGGCCACCAAGGATGCCGGTACCATCGCTGGCCTGAATGTGATGAGAATCATCAATGAGCCGTAAGCCCTTCTGATTCTTTTTTTAAAAGTGCAAATGTTAAAATTTATCTTGTCAAGACTCCGTTACTTAGACTTTTGTTACCGTCGTCGTAGGACTGCAGCTGCCATCGCTTATGGCCTGGACAAGAAGGACGGTGAGAAGAACATCCTGGTGTTTGACCTCGGCGGCGGTACCTTCGATGTGTCCCTGCTGACCATCGATAACGGTGTCTTCGAAGTGGTGGCTACCAATGGAGATACTCACCTCGGCGGCGAAGACTTTGATCAGCGCGTCATGGATCACTTCATCAAGCTGTACAAGAAGAAGACGGGAAAAGACGTGCGCAAAGACAGCCGTGCCGTCCAGAAGCTGCGTCGTGAGGTCGAGAAGGCCAAGAGAGCGCTGTCGTCTCAGCACCAGGCCCGCATCGAGATCGAGTCGTTCTTCGAAGGCGAGGACTTCTCGGAGACTCTCACCCGTGCCAAGTTTGAGGAGCTCAACATGGTAAGACCATTTCCACGGTCTCGGCTGTCAGCGTTTTCAGTATTCGGCATGTCAAACTTCCTCAGAGTTAAATTTATTAATTTTTATTTATTTTTTTTTCTGCTTCCATCACAGGATCTCTTCCGCTCCACCATGAAACCTGTGCAGAAAGTCCTGGAAGACTCGGACCTGAAGAAGTCTGAAATCCACGAGATTGTCCTTGTGGGCGGATCCACTCGTATCCCCAAGATCCAGCAGCTGGTGAAGGAGTTCTTCAACGGCAAAGAGCCGTCCAGAGGCATCAACCCTGACGAGGCCGTGGCTTACGGAGCTGCTGTGCAGGCTGGAGTGCTGTCCGGAGAGGAAGATACGGGTGAGTTTTACTGAGGGGAAAATCCTCGGTAAAAGCGATGTCGTAAAAACCCTTCAGTTTAAAAAGTAGCATTAAGCTAACGTGGTTCGATCACGTCCACAGGAAACATCGTGCTTTTGGACGTGTGCCCTCTGACTCTTGGTATCGAGACTGTTGGAGGAGTGATGACCAAACTCATCCCCAGGAATACCGTCGTCCCCACCAAGAAGTCTCAGATCTTCTCTACAGCTTCTGACAACCAGCCGACTGTAACAATCAAAGTTTATGAAGGTAAGAATGTAAACAATTCTTATTTATCGTAAACTTATTTTGATAAATTCAAGCTGCTGATAAAAATTTCTTGTTTTTTTAAAAAAAAAAATTTCCTCCTTCCAGGTGAGCGTCCTCTGACCAAAGACAACCACCTCCTGGGCACCTTTGACCTAACGGGAATCCCTCCGGCACCCCGCGGCGTTCCTCAGATCGAAGTCACGTTTGAAATCGACGTCAACGGAATCCTAAGGGTCACGGCTGAAGACAAGGGCACAGGCAACAAGAACAAGATCACTATCACCAACGACCAGAACCGGTTGACGCCTGAAGACATCGAGCGCATGGTGAACGACGCCGAGCGCTTCGCCGATGAAGACAAGAAACTGAAAGAGCGCATCGACGCCCGCAACGAGCTCGAGAGCTACGCCTACTCGCTCAAGAACCAGGTAGGAGACAAGGAGAAGCTGGGAGGCAAGCTGTCCTCTGAAGACAAGGAGACCATTGAAAAAACCGTGGAGGAAAAGATCGAATGGCTCGAGTCCCACCAGGACGCTGACATAGAAGACTTCCAGGCCAAGAAGAAGGAGCTGGAAGAAATCGTCCAGCCGATCATCAGCAAGCTGTATGGTAGTGCAGGTGGTCCACCACCAGAAGAAGGTGGCGATGACGAGAAGGACGAGTTGTAGGTTGAAGGGGTGGTTTTTTTTTTTTTTTTCTTTCCCTTTCAGCCCTCCTGATATGACCTTGCCCTCTCTGGAGGGGGAAAAAAGGGGGGACGGATGTACATAATTGCTGGATTTGATGGACAATTGTGAGGGAAGGTATAAAGGGGGTGGGACAACCATAAAATCCCAATTTAAGTCTGAAAAGGACTTGGAGCATTTAGAGTGTGAGATGTTGCTCTTCACTGAGGTGGAGATTTAGTCAGCCTGGATATTGAGGCTTGCTGCTGTTCTCAGGCAGTTGGGGAGGAGTTCTGTGGGTTAGGGTGGGATTTTAGGGTGGGCAAGGGGTGGGTGCAGTTAGACTTAATGGGTGTGTTGGGTCCTGGGCAGACATCGTTGTTCAAACTCAAGTTATTTATTTAAATCTGGCAAATGTAGAGTACGTTTCTACTGCAACCTCAAGGGAATAAACGTGTTTGATACAAAACTACTCGATGTGTGTCGTCATTGCCTGAACACTTCGAATCTGGGTGCCATAACGCAAACACTTCATCTTGCAGCTTTAATTTTATTTATTAATTATTTTACTTCAGTGATGTGAAGGTTTAATATTTAATTTAATAGTATTATTTCACTTAATAGTGCATTAGTTTTAAGCATATGACGGTGAGCATCTGTTTCTGTCATTGCTCTTAGGTCTCTGTGTGCCAGTTTTTCATATTCATAGATAGTACTGTGTAAAAAGAAAACAAACAAAAGACTGTAGATCCAACATGCCTTCAAAATAATGAAATTAAATATTTCTACAATACTCAATACTACAGTATTTATCTAAAATTTTTTTTTTTTTTTTTGATTTTTATAAATGGTAGTAAATTAAACGATCAATATCTGGTGTGATTAAAAAAAAAGTCTCTGGTACAATTGGTGCAGTTTTATAAGGAAATGAACTGTAAGTGTTGAGCATCTTGCAGAACAAGACAGTTCTTCTGGAGACTTTTTTTTTGGGGGGGTTAAATTTTGTTCTAGAAAACTAATGTTTGGAAATCTTTTTTTTTTTTTTTTTTTTTTTTTGTACTGATT
>JANDJT010000167.1:16368642-16385325 GCA_024331685.1 Stegophilus panzeri
CAGTGAATCTTTTGGACCTGAATAAGATTCACTTCTCCCTTGTTCACTGACTCAGTATTCGAGTCAGTGAATCTTTTTGACCTGAATAAGATTCACTTCTCCCTTGTTCACTGACTCAGTATTCGAGTCAGTGAATCTTTTGGACCTGAATGATATTCGTTTCTCTCTTGTTCAGTGAGTCAGTGTTTGAGTCAGTGAATCTTTTGGACCTGAATAAGATTCACTTCTCCCTTGTTCACTGACTCAGTATTCGAGTCAGTGAATCTTTTGGACCTGAATAAGATTCACTTCTCCTTTGTTCAGTGAGTCAGTGTTTGAGTCAGTGAATCCTTTCCACTCACGACCGATACATACCCATTCACTGAATTAGCTGAGTCAGTAAATTGAAGAATGACTCATTCTCATCGAGCTGGAGCTTTCCAGACGTTCACTGCGTGCAGTAGAATATTTCACAGCACTCAAAAAGCTGTTTGTTATTTGTCTAAATCTGACTGTATATCTGACCAGACCGAGTAACGGAACAAATCTGAATGAGTCAGTGAATCACTTGAATGACTGAAAAGATGTCATTTTAGCTCGATGGGGTAGCTCAGAATGACCTGGACTTATTAACAGTCATTTACAGTGTTCACTGTTTCATTTTTAAACTAAACAAAGCACTGTTTTCTTACATGCACAATTTCTTACAATGCCTCACACACACACACACACACGCACACATATCGCTCAGGTTGTGTGTAAATATAGTCGGCTTTACTGCGCCTGGAGCGTACATTTTCAGTCATTCGTCTGTTTGCATAATTTGCGAGTGCATGGCGCTGTGTGTTTAAGAGGCTGCTTAGCATACTTCCTACTTCCCAGAGAGAGATAAGTGCATCCTCGTACTCTGCAGAAGAGATTTAATCACAACTATATACACAGATGGATCAATCTTAATGTGCATAGACTCTATTATGCTATTATGCCTCTCTATTATATCTCTCTTGCTCTCTCTCTCTCTCTCTCTCTCTGTATATATGTGCATGTGCCTGGTGTCTATGTGTGTGTGTGTGTGTGTGTGTGTCTTTGTGTGTGTGTATAATCTATTTAACCTTGAGTGAAATGCTTTCATATCCCGACTCGGGTGTTCAAATATGTGTGTTGACTGTGCGTGAAAATGTCAAGTGCTGGCTGATCTCAGGTTCAGAGATCTCCAGTGTTGCATAAGATAAATCCTGAAGAGGCATAATGTCAGTGACTCAATCCAAAATACTCCCAGAATGCACCACTGTAGGCCTGGGTAGTAGTCGAAAGGGTATTTGTGCCTTCCGGGGGGATGCGGTGAGAGGAGGAAACGCTGTCTGAAATGCAGACGTGACCTTTACTTTCCGGTGACTTCCAGAGTACTGGTGCAGGCTGGTGTGTGTGTGTGTGTGTGTGTACTGGTGGATGATTAGTGTCATCATACAGTATGTCCTGTTTGACTCCATTTGTTCTTTTTGTAACCCAGAATCTTGTTTTGTTTTGAACCCCCCCCCACCTCCACATCTGGATGTTGTGAAATGTAATAGTGTTCACGTAGGTGCACTAAATAAACACAATGGTTCTGTTCTGGTCTTAAAATAAGCCCTATTTTCATCTTATTAGTCGCAGTCTGACGGCTTAAAGCAGTAAATTATCTCAGCGTGTTTCTTATTTTCGCACATGGGAAAGTTTTTCCCAGCATCCTAATCGCGTTTAACTCATACATACACATACAGGATTACAGTCAGGAAAATTCTGGAAATTCGGCAGACTCTGAAAGTGTGATTTATGTTAGAATGTGCTTCAGGATTGGCTTAAAATGCATTAACAATGCCAGGTGTTGTACTGTAGCGTGTGTGTGTGAGTGTGTGTGTGTGTGAGAGTGAAACATATGCAGTGTTCGTATTCCCATGATACAGAGCTTGTGTTGAATATCTGTATTGGAGTCAGTTCCAATTTGTTTTTCACAGCTTTCACACGCAGCGATTTTTTTTTTCTCTCTCTCGACCGCCAGCACACGTTTTCACGATCACAATTTCAGTCAGGTCCACGTCTCAGAAACGTGGTTCATATACCACAGTACTGAATACGCGCAACATCAACAACTCATATTTCATCCCTGTCTGGTTCTCTTAACATTTTTCCATGCCAGTTCGATATTTCTGTTGATTTCAGCCTCCAAAGATTTCACGATATCTCCGAGTTGTTCCTGAAATTCTGCTTTTACTGTTTATTTCTTTAAAATGACCTTTAATATGATTTATGACTCGAGGAGCACATGGACGAGTATAAGGTCCTTTGCAATAATAACGATATGATAACATTATTGTAATACTATGATGATAATAAGAATAATATGATTCATTTCACCCGCTTATTAAAACTTTTTATCAGCCTCAAAAAATTCACTTTCACTAATTTTGTTTTTCTTGATCAAAATTCTTTATTGAAAATGGTCACAGTGAACAGTTTTCATATTAAAGAACAATAGTGTAGAGATCTTATGGTTAATACAGCGTCTATTTGATCTGTGTAAATGATCAAACTGAGATGTTCATTATGTTTGTATATTATACACTATTTATATTTTAAAAAGGATTGGTTTCTTTAAACTAACTGTTCCAAAATGAACATTCTTTTCTAGAAAAAACGTGGGTGCGTCTCAATCAGCTCCCTAGGTCGTGAATAGGACTTTCTCGAGCTGAGAGGCTTCACAAAATATTACATCATTTCCAGTACGAGAATCGACGTTCCCTGGTTTTTTGAGGTGCATTGTGGGATTTCTTTATGGAGTGAAAGTTCCAGTGCACCGGAAGTATTCTGCGATTTATTCAGCCCTTAAAATGGCCGCCTCCCTGATCGTTGCCCTGACTGGCTGAACTAGGGAGCTGATTGAGACGCACCCCATTTATAATTACTTACAGTAATTAGTAAGAAACTGTGCATGTGGACATTTCTTAACTAAATCAGGTGAGTGGCAGCTTTTTTCTCCCCTCAAGCACCTGGTGGTTACGTATAAAAATATATAAATGTATAAAAATATATATATACGTTCCAAACTACCGAGAGGTCTGGACCTCAGCATCGTCATCCTCATCGCTAGTTACGGCCATGATTTAACAGGAAGTGGCCGTTTTTAAACAGCGAAAATAAATGAATCTTGCGTTAAAATGAGAAGTCTTTAAAAACCAGACGTGTAAATCGGAGTCGTCAGACAGGGAATGAATAATTCATACTTTCACATGATTTTCAATACATATTCATTGATTTCCACATTTTAAAAAAAAAAACCAACAATAATTTGTTTATTTTCATGAGATTTTTTAAAAAACATGCTATTAATTTGTTTTCACGTGTGATTTTTTAAATATTTTTTTATTTTTTACCTGATTCATTTATTGATTTGTTTATACACACGAGTTATTTATTAGCACATGTTGAGGTAGGACAACAGGGTGTCGTGCGCGTTCCAGGGCACAACAGAGCGTACTGAAATGCATCTTTACATGCTTTTCATATGGGGTGACGTGTTACTCAAACGATCACATTAAACGATACGTTAAATGGATGTGATTTCTCCGCGATATTCGGAGGAGCTTTCGTGCAGATCTTCCGCAGGTTCGGGCCGAGACTTTCGGCCAAAGCCGTCTTCGAGTCACGTGCGTGGATCGTGAGTACAGCTAAAAGGTTCTCGTTTACCAACAAACATCACTGTGAAAGACCGCGCACAACAATTTTGTGCGATTGCGATTTCGCCGATTCGAGTAGTTTTTGGCAAAAAAAAAAAAAAAAAAGCACAAAAACTCTGCAAAATTGCATCGTCATTTTTTTTTTAAAAACCCACAGCAAACTCCGGCAATTTCAACCACAACAATCACCAAAAAACAATAAATCCTGTACGGACTGATTAAAGTTGTGTTTTTGATGAAACGACGAGGTGTGAAATTCCGAATATTTCGAGTACGAATAGAAAAAAGCTGCAGGAGCGATAACTTTTTATCCGCCACTTTCTGTTCTTTCCTCCGAGGCTCTCCATCACGGCTTTGTTTGTTTTGCTGTGAAAGGCAGAACAACAGAGTCACAGTGTGAAGGGAGTGGAAGTGACCGCTGAGAGCGACTGTGTCCGCTCCTCCTGTCCTCTCCAGTGTTTTATGGCCAGTTCGCATGCGCTTAGTGGACACGCTCCAACTTTTCTCAACTCTTTCTCCCTGCTCTTCCTTTCCTCCTTCTCTCGCTCTCTCTCTCTGTCTTTTCCAAGGGGTGTTCCTTGGCAGGCGTTAGCCTGGCTCGTAATGCTCTGTTGCCAGTTGCTCTGTGTCTCGTGGTTAAATCGCCGTGATTTATGCCTGGCTCTACAATGGCGGCCACACAGGTCACCTCCTGAGGCTGCAGGGAGTCCCTTTCCCCCCCCTCCACTTTTGATTAAAGTGGAATTTTTAAGTTCTCACCGGTTGTCCCAGCTACATCATCTACAGCATGTTCAACTCTCGAGTCGTACCAGAGACAGAGAGAGAGAGAGAGAGAGAGAGAGAGAGAGAACCTCATTACGGCAGATTGCCAAAGACGGCCGGCGTCCATCTTTCGTGGGAGTTGAATGAGTGTTAATGAAATGAGAAATTGCCAAGGGGGCGTGATCTTCAAATATGATGATATATATAAAGCACGGAAAAGGTGCAAAAAAAAAAAATCGTACAGATATAAAGAAAGAAATAAAGTGCACAGCGTGTCTTTTGAGTTTCAGGATCAAACGAGCCACAAAGAAAAAGAAAGCAAGGAGAGAGTGCTGGAGATAGCGAGCGAGAGAAAGTGTCTATGAGAGAGAGATAATGAGTGCGAGAGCTAGCGAGGGAGTGTGTGAGTGAGTGAGAGAGAGAGAGAGAGAGAGAGAAAGAGAGAGAGAGGTAGGGAGTGTGAGGGAGTCTCGCTGCATTGTGTCCCAGGCTGAATGCGGCCCTTTATGAGGAACGCTTAAAAGGACATTGTGGCCGGGCCGAGCCGCTGTCTCCACAGCAACAGCCCAGGAGCGCGCAAAACTCGGAGATAATGGACTGAGAGAGAAAAGAGGAGTGGAGTTCCTTCTCTCCGCGCCGCTTCCTTCACGGAATTCCCTCTGTTTCTGCTCAGACAGAAAGACTGAGAGATTGAGAGCGCTACAAAGCTACTAAGACCTCATTGGACAAACTTGTGTTTTTATACTTTGTATGTATGTCTGTGTAGAGGAGGAGGAGGAGAAGAAGAAGAAGAAGAAGAAGAAGAAGAAGAAGAAAGCACAGATGTAGAGATGTTCTCCAAGGGTACAGTCTCAGCCCGTGACTCTTTTGTCTTTATCCCCTCAGAAGCTGCTCAAGCGAACCATGCTGCTGCTCCCGACTCCACCAGCCCTGAGATAATGCAATGCCTAACGGTAAGTGGACACTTTAAAATAAATGTAAAAAAAACAATCTTTTTAAATGTACTTTTCCCTTTTGTTTTTATTTGTGTTTGTGTTTCTATGTTGATGTGGCCTCAGTTTCGTACTGTCTATCTCTCAAACGTACATGTTTCAGATAATACACCTGATGTACAGTATGTTGTATTGTTATATCCCGGGTTTTACGTGCACCAGCAAGTTGTTTTTTTTACAAAACGAATTTCATTTTCACACTTTAGGTGTGAAATCTGCTACACACCTCGTCTGACGGGAGCGTAGTGTGCCACTGTACACTATCACCTCACAATGAAATGATACAGTACCTACAATAAAGGCTTAGCTACGTAGATCCGCATTGATATATAGAAAAATGAGCAACATGACTGTTAACTTAGGCCGTTTTCACACTCTGGTTCACACTCCGGACCAATTCTGGGCTCGTTTGTGGGCGGGGCTCATAATCACAGGTTTGCTTTCACATACTGTAGAAGAATTCATTCCGAACCATGTGTGTTTGTACTTGATTTTTCCTTTGGTACCGACACCGAAGACATGCACGGAATACCTTATATCTCATAAAAGAAGATTTTTTTAGCCATGCAGGCCAACACGAGACTTGTGTACACTCGCACCGCAAAGCTGAGCTAATTACAGACTCCCGGTCCAACAGGAAGTCGGGTTTTATATATCAATAACCATAGAAACCCTTTCCCAACCATCACCAAACTCGTAACAGGACGTAATGACAAAGTTGAACCAATCACGTTACATCTACAGCATGTCGTTCATGGCGTCACATGGTAGAACCAGATTCAATCCAGTCGTGGCGTCATTAACGCTCCGTCTTTGCGATGCATGATCTTACCTAGCCAGCTATTTTTTTTTTTTTTTACAGCACGCTAGTAAGCTAGCAAAAGTAATCAAATCTATTGGCACCTGTTCGTATGCTTGATTACCTGCATCCACTTCCCTTTGCATAACACGACCTGTAAAAGTAGGAGGAGTTCTCTGACGTTAGCGGTGATGACATCATTTCCCAGTAAATTTGAACAGATTAATAATGTGTCACGGTTAACGAACGTTCGCATCCGTTTTGTTTTGGATCACGTCAAAGTGATTATCATGAACCTTCCTACTACATTTTATCTCAAAACGCATGAGATTGCACTCGGTGTTGCCAAGGCCAATATTGCTATAAGGATTAATACAATAATAAATATATTGTCCAACCCTTTATCATTTCTGGATTGTTTTTTATTTATTCCAGAGATATCAGCCACTGAGCTGTTAGTTGACCACCGTGATAAAGCTAACGTCGCGGGTTAAAAGTGACGCCTCGACTCGCTTTGTCTCAGCTCAGGCCTTTCCCAGGATTACAGCTGATTTCATTTAGCAATTAACGAACTCCAATTTGTGTATGAATGGGCTTTTTCACTCGCTCGCTCTAATGCCACAGCATGCGAACATGAACTTTTGTAGAGTTCGTTGCGAGGAGAGCGCGAGAGAGAGAGTGTGTATGTGCGTGTATGTGTGTGTGTGTGTGTGTGTCAGAGAAACAAAATGAGTGAAAAACCCTCTGAAGCTTACTTTGTTGTAAACGTTTCACATCGTCTTTAGAGACTCTCCGTCCTTAAATCTTCCTGCAGAGACTCGTTCGGGCTGATGATGGAAGCTCAGAGCGTGAGTCAGGAGCTGAGGGTCTCCCTTGGCTCGCTCTCCTCAGTTCCACTTCACTTCCTACTTAAAGCTCTTAACTCCACTTGGTGCTGGTGTGAGGGAGTGTGTCAGAGAAACCCCACTGGTTTTGTTTCCATTCAACCGCCACAGACTGAGTCTGAACTTCTTAGGTGAGATCGGCTCCGCTTAATCCAGGGTATAACTTGCTTTTCGCTATGTGTACCGTATAAGTACGCAAGATGGCTGCCGCACTCATCCTACGGTCGTTTTGGGGCATCACTTCTGCACGTTCTTATAAATGAATGCTACATTATTTATGATGTGTGCAAAACCAGTGTAAACATTTGGGGGTACAGCAGCATGTACCTGACTATACAGTTCGCACCAGATCACATCCTTATGCACGATTCTAAACAGTTACTGAGTATGAACATGGTTAGTGTTTGAATCTGTTTGACTTTCTAGATTTCTAGTAAATACTTTTGAATGTAAGGTCAGAGTTTTTCGATTTGGGATGCAGATCATGACAACAATCATGACGACAGCAGAAGCAATTAAGAGACACAGAGCTTGTTAGTGTGTTGCATGAAATTGCTAAACGTTTTATGACTCGGAACGACGGACATGGACGTTCGACCTCTGATGCGCCATCTAGTGGACATCGCTTTTAATCCCCAGACATACATAAAGTATGCAGGCGAGTGTGTGAGCTTGTGTTGCCAGTGCTTTTGCATGCAAAGTCAAACATTAAGTGTGAACCAGGCCTTAGACGCAAGGGCATAACAGACTATTTGATGATGACGAGTCTTTATTAATCACATATACATTACAGCAGAGTGAAATTCTTTTTCTTCGCATACCCCGGCATGTCAGGAAGTTGGGGTCTGAGATGATACAGCGCCCCTGGAGCAGAGAGGGTTAAGGGTCTTGCTCAAGGGCCCAACAGTGGCAGCTTGGCAGTGCTGGGACTTGAACCCGCGACCTTCCGATCAGTAACCCAGAGCCTTAACCTTCACGCCACCACTGCCACCAATTTAATAATTTCTTTATTAAATACACCACGGACTCATAGTGTTTCAGTTTACATAGCGGAGATATATAGTGCATATTTTCGAGCCTTGAAATGAGATGTGGACTTACCCGAGAGATCATTTGTCATATCTAAGACCGAGTGGTACAGCAGGTAGCATTGCGTTCTCAAAGATGAAGTGTATCTGCTTCGATCCAGAGCTCGGCTACTCTCTGTTCTGCATGTTCTCCCCGTATCCATGTGGATTTCCTCTGGGTTCTCCTGTTTCATTCCGTTGAGAACTTTATTTTTTGAGTTTATTCGTTTTAAAGAATGAAACTTGTACAAGGTTGCGGTTATATTACAGACCCTTTTACCAACTTTTTCAAATATGGAATGTCACGCCCATAAACTGATCAAGAACGTGAGTCCTTCTTTATACACCGTCAGGGCTTCTCCATCAGTATGAGTATGTAAAAGGCTCTCGTTAACCTCTTTGCTCACCTCCATGTTTCACTATCTCGTTAACAATAAGTGTCATATTGGCTGTTGTGGAAGGTAATTCAACGTAACACCAGTTGTTGTTTTTTCTTAATAATCAAATCAATAAACTTGGATTTTATTCCTTAGTTCGTGTCTAAGGACTGGCACGGACTACGACTGACTGCAGATTTGTTTTTTGCTCTGTTTTGGACTAGCGCTTCTTGTAAAAAGTGGTTGAAATATTTGAAGCACTCGCTGTACAACCCCGTAGCAGTGTGTTATGACATTTTAATAGCAGAGGCCTCATGACAATGTTTATTTCAGCTTACACACTCTTCTAGATGTGACAATAGACTGTGCATGGCTATGAATTAGTCAGAAGCAACTAGTCATAAAAGCTAAACAAACCTTGTGATGGAAATTGTTAGAGATTGTGTTTTTGGCACATGAGATTAAGGTCCATCTTGATTTTTGGCCTTCTAATGAGCTTAATCTTCCTCTTGTACTGTTAATCCTAAAATGGAGGAAGATCTGTGTATTAAAAGCTAACTATATAGTTATGCAAAAGTGGCAGAATTTCAGAGATGGTGAGATCTGAACTGCTATTTTTTTTTCACCTTTGGTAATGTTGACCTACAGTTATCCCTCTAAAACTATCACACCTGACCGATGAGAACCAGCCTGACTAGCTATAACTAGCCTGCAGTGAACAAAATCCCTTTAAAACCATCAAACCTGATCAGCTGAAAACCAGTCTGACCAGTTAGAACCTTACTGACCAGTTACAACCAGTCTGTAAGTGTCCAAATTTCCAAAATTTCTCTAAAACCACCAAACCTGATCAGCTAGAAACAGCCTGCCTGGTTAGAACCAGCATGACCAGTTAGAAACAGCCTGACTGGTTAGTACCAGCATGACCAGTTAGAACCAGACTGACCAGTTAGAACCACCCTGGACAGTGAGAACTCGCCTGACCAGTTACAACCAGTCTGTAAGTGTCCAAAATTCCAAAATTTCTCTAAAACCATCAAACCTGATCAGTTAGAATCAGTCTGACTGGTTAGAACCAGCATGACCAGTTAGACCCAGTCTGACCAGTTAGAACCGGCCAGACTGGTTAGAACCAGCATGACCAGTTAGAACCAGTCTGACCAGTTAGAACCATCCTGGGCAGCTAGAACTTGCCTAACTTGTTAGAACCAGCCTGACTGGGTAGAACCAGCATGACCAGTTAGAACCAGTGTCTAACTGGTAAGTTAGTCTAGAACCTCTCTAAAACCATTAAACCTGACCAGTTGAAATGAATGACCAGCTAACTGACTGTTTTTTTTTTGTTTTTTTTTTTAAATATTTTTTTCACAGGAAAATCAACTTTAAAATGCTAACACAAAGCAACTTAGCAAAGCTAGCTACTTAGCTAGCTACGTACCTAATGATTTCTGAGTTGCTAACGAGCTGTCATATTTTGAAAGCAAGGCAACTACGTACTTAACACGTTTCTAAATTCTGGATTCGTACCGTATTCATGACTATTTCTCTATGTTAATGTCAGTCTCGCTATAATGAGTCAGCCTGTAATGGTTCTCAGTGGCAGCTTGCATGGTTTAGTGAAGTGGAACTTGTCTCTGCTTTGATTTGCTCTTCTATTCAGGTCAGCTTTATAGACTCGCTCCTTTTCACCGGGTCTCTGCTCTACAAAATCAAGGGTCTGTGGATCGGCCGACTAAAGAAAGGCGAGCTCAAGGCTGTGTCCGATCCCTCCTTCTGCCAGGCTTTTGAGAGCTTCAGGGCTCTTCTTTCATGCCGGGGCTCGTTAAAGGCCACCCTCCTCCCTCGTTTTTCTCTCAATCTTTATGAATAGACAATAAAAAAAAAGGAAGAAATAAAGAGCACTTGAATAGGGTTCGGTGCCAGTCTGATGTCACTCAATGGGTTTTTATAAACAGGAAAAAACACGATTTTGGTTGGGTGCTGATGTTGTAATGTTGTAGTTTTAATATATAAGAAAGAATACACTTCAGGATGTGCAGTTATAGGAAAATAATCAATAATGTAGTGAAGTATTACAGCACACCCTGAAGTGATTTATTCCTCTTACAGTATACCACAGCAATTGATTAACAATTACATAAAAAAAACAGCTAAAAAGATTAAAGACAATGACACGCCATACAGTCCTTTTTATCCATTTATAGTCGCATTTATGTTCCTGTTCCTGTTATCACATCCATTACAGCAGCTGTAAACAGTTGTTCCCTCACCAGCCGCTCTTTCTCTCTCTCTCTCTCTCTCGAAGATAGACGATAAAAACTACGCAGCTAATCAGTTTACAGAGAAACTGTCATGGAAAATAATAAAAAAGTAATAATCCTTGTTATAAAGCACCGACACTGGAGACTCCTTTCCTTAAATGTGAAATCATGTGAAATCTCCTTAAAGAAATATCAACGACTGTACGATTTTTTCTTTCTTGAATAACAACGCATTTTTCATTTGTTTATTATTAGTCCTGTTACAGGACGCTTTCTGTTATAGAACATTACTCGACCAATCAGAATCGAGAATTCAACAGCACTGTGGTGTAAAACACAAGAAACGCCAGGTGTTCAAAAAAACCCCCCAAAAAAACCCCAAACCCTTGGCATTGTCCGTGTAGTTTCTCTGAATAGTTATCTCACTAACTTCCTCAAATATTATTATTACACATTTTCTTCATAAATAAAGAATATCCGTGCGAATGAAAGAGTTTAAAGTATGCATGAGAAAGAAAAACATGCTCTTGCGAGATGCCTGCCGCTTAAATATTGCATGTATGCTAGTTTTTAAGCGTTTTAAGTGTAGAAAGCTTTGCGTGCAAAAACCTTTGTAGTTTAGATGCTTAAAATGTAAATGTCATGTCGCATGACGACGACGACGACAACAACAACAACAACAACAACGTAATGGATTCACTATGTTGTTGATTCAGATACAAGGACACACATTATCAGGTGCGGAGCTATTCTTGTCCCTGTGATCTTGTTGCTGAGTAAATAGTTCTAGGCAGACGTCCATAAATATTGCAAACTCTCCGTATATATCTGCATCTTCGCCTCTGTGGAAACTCAGCGTTCTCCGTTTTCCCCGCGTCAATAAGATCACGGCATTTTGCTTGTTTTAAAGTTAGTCGCTCTGTGAGAGTGGCGAACCGGCTCCAGAGGGCTGACGGTTTCCAGGTCGCACTCTGTGTTTGAAGTCGGCTTGTGAGACTCTTCCTTTGTGAGTCTGGCTGTCAAACACAAGGCTGGATGAGAAGTGTGTGTGTGTGTGTGTGTGTGTGTGTGTGTGTGTGTGTGGAGGCTTCTGAGCTTCTGTACACAGCAAGTATGAACAGAGGAGAATAGAGGGACAAAAAGGAAGAGAGAACTGACAAAAATGTGGGACTGTGTAATATTCTGCCAGAGTTATAAGAGAAGTTTGAATCGTTGTTTGATATGAGGTCGGTCCTGGATACGTCACAGTTTCTGGAATATTTCACCACTAAAATGCAAACTGTCTAGATATAGTTTGAATGCTTGATGATAGCACGAATGGAACGTTGCCAGTTCAGCAGGTGATCTACAGAGAATGTGGATACAAATAAAGACAGACGCATTTTTTTGCATAATTACGACGTAATTGGCGAAATATAAACCACGTCTTCCTGCTAGGGATGATCCGGGGTATTTCATCAGGGGTTTTAGATCATACTGATTAAAAGGAAATGAAATATCTGTTCATAGGAGACGCTCTGGCGTCTGTGGAACGCGGGGCTCTGTAACATTGAGCAACAACAACTACAACAACAATATGAACAACACTTGACCAACGTTCAGTCAGTCTAGTTGAGGAAATGTCTCTGCTTTCCAGTCAATTGTGTTGCCTGATGTTTCAGAAATTTCTGTTTTTTTTGTTCCTGAAGCAGAGTGAGCACTTATACGTAGGTTTTAGAGGTGTGGCTCTGGAGGAAAACCGGAAGGAAGGGGGTTTAAACCTAAATCTAGGAGCTACATTCTGCCCACTTCTTCCACAAAATTACCGTCTATACATTTTGTCATAGAGTTCTGTCTGTCCAAATTCATAATAAAGCAACTCGGAAGGCGATACGCTTGCAAATGATTTAATCGCGTATTAATTCTAAATTGATGTGTTTATTAAGTGTTTAATGTCACGCAGTCACAAAGGGCCGTATTCGGAGACGAGTTACGAGGAAATAGTGCACATCTGTATGTAGACCTACAGAATTATAAGCTAAAGTTTGGCATGTATCAGTCACGCACGATTTTGCACTTGAGCTGAACTTTTTAAGTCGATTTAAGTTCTAGGAGTATTAAATCCATCAAAACTGGCAGACATTTTGATGTATCCTCAATACGAATCCCATAAATGTCATGTTTTGTCAGGTTTATTTGTGAAGAACAAGCAACCTACAACACTTCTGCTTCCGATAAACAGCTCGGGTGCGTAACCCGACTCTGAAGACGTGCAACTTTCCCAGCATAAATATTGATGTCACTTTTGAACATAATTAGCTGACTCTGAATACAGCGCAACGTTCGTAATTACTATCAGCATCAATAGAATAAACTCTGCCTAGTGTTTTTGCTTAGAGAAGGAAAAATGTGAAACAGTAGGAATAGTCTGTTCGGTCTTTTTTTTAGGCGCTCAACATGAAACACAATATGAAAATGTATTGTCATGTTTGTCTTTTAAAAAAATAAACTCTCAAACACTTAACATTACTCAAGAATTCGAATAACCGGAATAATAATCCAAACAGGAGCTCAGGAAATGGAGTTAAGCAGGTGCGTAACCCGACTCTGAATACGCAGAACTTTCCCAGCATAAATACTGAAGCAATGTCTGCCTCTGAACGCAGTTCAGCGTCAGTAATTACCACCAGCTTCATTATACTATCTCCACGCAGTGTTTTTGCTTATGAGGGACCACTCGTTTTTTATCTTGTAAGTGCTAAAAGACACTTACTAGAGAATTATTAATACTAAAATACTATTGAATCTTTTGCAGAACAATAAGAGATAACAGAGTGGCCCAAAGAGTGACGGGAAAGTGCTTCGTTCGCCTAACGAGCGTAGGCGTGTTGTCTGGATAGGGCTTGAGGGCAGCCTTGAGGGTTTTGTGTGTGTGTGTGTGTGTGTTTGAGAGAGAGAGTGTGTGTATGTAGTGTAGAGGCCACTTCCTGCTATTCTTTTCCCAAATTGGACTCGCATGAGCACTTTGGCCAAGCTCAGTGTAGCCGAAGCTGCCGATCGGAACGCCGGTCTCGCCTCGTCCTCTGAGACACACGGCTGAGGTCCGACACTGTGTGAGTGATGCTGCACACCATCCACGGGCTGTGTAGAGTCTGCGTCGGCTGCTCGCTACCTCAGGTCAGTGTGCAGAGGGAGAGAGGGAGAGATACAGGGAGAATGACAGAGCGACAGAGAGAGACTGACAGAGCGAGTGATAGAGACCGGCAGAAACAGACAGCCAACAGACAGAGAGTGAGTGAAATGGATAGTCACACAGGCAGACGGGTAGATAGATAGAAATGCAGATACAGACAGAAAAAGAGACATAGGTAGATAGATAGAAAGAAATATTCATAAGATGAGAGTGAGAGAGAGAGAGAGAGACATGCAGACAGACAGATAGATAAGGTGTACAGTGTGGAGGTAGTAAAATTGCAGCATAGTTTTGTTTTGAACAAGAAGTCCTTGAGTTGTGTAAGAAAAGTGCTACAAGGAGGTGACAGTGTGACAAGCAGACAGACAGACAGACAGACAGGCAGACAGACAGGCAGTCAGACAAAAAAGACAAAGACAGATTAAATATGCATAATAGAGAGACAGATAGAGTTTGAAAAAGAGACAGATAGATAGATAGATAGTTAGATAGATAGATAGTGAGACAGACAGACAGAGAGACAGACAGATTGAGGAATATGTAGCTGTAGAAAAATTGCAGCGTGTTTTATCAGCTGTGCAAGCAAAGTGCTTTGAGGCAAGTTTGAAATATAGACCAACAGACAGACAGGTGGAGAGAGAGACAGACTCGATAGCATGGACTGAGAGACAGATATCTGGTCACAAAATGAAAAACTATTCTGTCTGTAACTGCCGCGAATTCTGATTGGTCCGAAGGTGCGTGTTATTTATGTAGTTCTGGCTGTAACATGAACGATTTATATTAATGCGCTGGTTCTAATACGTTATCGTTTCTATAGTAACAGCTCACGGGGACGCTTCAGATAAACAGATTTTTAAAAAAATTCTGTATTTAAGAAAGAACAACTTATAATTGTTAATGTGTTTCATTAGGACATGATTGTGTAATATTTACGGAATGAGTCTCGAGTGTCAGTGCTTTGTACAGGACTTTATGCTTTCCAGTTTTCCGGTTACATTTTTAACAGTTTGCCGTTTTTTTGAAAGTGAGAGAGAGAGAGAGAAAGAGAAAAAGAGCGAGAGAGAGCGAGAGAGAGAGAGAGAGAGAGAGACGGGTGAGCGAATGGCTGTTTATCACAGCTATTACATAAGTGAGAACTGGAACTAACTTGTGAACGTTCCACAACTGAACCGTTAAAACCTGATGTGATGTTCATTAATAAATGTAACATCGTAAACTACGGCAAATCACATCACATCAACATGGATTATTTTTGTATAACAGCATGGTCTGTCGCATGTTATTCCTTACAAAAGATTTATTGTTTAACATCTCAAGTGTCATCTTAACGGATGATTCCTGCAAATGAAAGAATTAATGCGACAGAGCGGCACACGTTGGCGATGAATAGAGAGACAGAAGCTGCTATATGATCTCGATCACATAGTTTGAGTGTGTGCTGTAGTGAGATTCACAGACCACAAAATCAATAAGGGAGAGAGAGAGAGAGAGAGAGCACGCGCGAGAGAGAGAGAGCGAGAGAGAGAGAGAGAGAGAGAGAGAGAGAGAGAGCGAGAGAGAGAAAGATGAGGAAAATACGTTTAAAAAACCCCTGAATGATTTATGCAGAAGCATGTAAGAGAGAGTGAGAAATACAGATTCACCTACTTAAACACACACACACACACACACACACACACACCAGCGCCACCACTAGCACCACCACTGCTTCCTATGATGGATTTATCGATCTGTACAACCACACTGAGTTATTGTAGGATTTAACCAGTGGTTTATTTCTGACTCTATAACACTCTATAACACGCTATAACATGCTATAACACTCTTTAACAGTCTATAACACTCTATAGCATGCTATAACATGCTATAACACTCTTTAACAGTCTATAACACGCTATAACATGCTATAACACTCTTTAACAGTCTATAACACTCTATAGCATGCTATAACACTGTATAACATGCTATAACACTCTATAACACGCTATAACATGCTATAACACTCTTTAACACGCTATAACACTCTATAACACACTATAACATGCTATAACACTCTTTAACACGCTGTAACACTCTATAACACTCTATAACACGCTATAACATGCTATAACACTCTTTAACACGCTATAACACTCTATAACACACTATAACATGCTATAACACTCTTTAACACGCTGTAACACTCTATAACACTCTATAACACGCTATAACATGCTATAACACTCTTTAACACGCTGTAACACTCTATAACACACTATAACATGGTATAACACTCTTTAACACGCTATAACACTCTATAACACTCTATAGCATGCTATAACATGCTATAACACTCTATAGCATGCTATAACACTGTATAACACGCTATAACACTCTATAGAATGCTATAACATGCTATAACACACTATAACACACTATAACACTCTATAACACTCTATAGCATTCTATAACACTGTAAAACAGGCTATAACATGCTATAACACTCTATAGCATGCTATAACACTCTATAACACTCTATAGCATGCTATAACATGCTATAACACTCTATAGCATGCTATAATACTGTATAACAGGCTATAACACGCTATAACACTCTATAGCATGCTATAACACTCTATAGTATGCTATAACACTCTATAACACTCTATAGTATGCTATAACACTCTATAACACT
>JANDJT010000167.1:16408207-16423586 GCA_024331685.1 Stegophilus panzeri
CTATTTAATTACATTCATTTATTAATTAGTAATGTGTATCGAATGGTGTTTATTTAATGAAATGATTCATTTAATAATAAACAGATCGCTGATCGTGTCTCACGTGTGCCGCACTTGATTAAAATTACTGTAGTATTTTCCATCAAATAAAATCGAGTATTATTGTATGAAACCAGCTCAGCTGCTGTACCTCTCAAATGTACTCTAGAGGGCACAGAATACCCATAATGCACTCTGCTGGTGGTATAGTCGTGCATAGGGCACCATTTTGGAGTCAGTTCCAATTTGATCGTTACTTCTGGTCACATGATACGGTTTAGCCAATCAGAAGGCAGCAAACAGGAAATCGATTTCGATATAGACTATGTGAATGTTTGTTTGTAAATTGTCTTGTATCCGATCTGATCTGAGGACAGAATAGCGATGTAGACACCAAGCTGGCGAGGTGGGTGTGGCCTTAAATCTTTAAAGGGGCTATTGCGAAGTGTTTACGCTAACAAACGAAGCTTTAATAAGCACGTACTGTATAAGATGGGAAGTTGAACTTTAATCTCATTGTGATGATAAAGCTAAACACTGAACATTGGGTTGAATTAATGTGTGTGTGTGTGTGTGTGTGTGTGTGTGTGTGTGTGTGTTTTTCAGTCCGGTCACCTTGTTAAAGGTGCAGTCAGTGACTTTAGCAGAAGTTAGCTGGAGCTAGTCATTGCACTCAGACGAATCGCAGCCCTTTGATTGAGTGTTTGCTCCACAATGTGCATGCTCGAATGCTAGTGGAAGAGCCGACACCTCTATTTCGTGATTCTTTAGATTAATGTTGATCTACGTAATTTGTTTTTATATTGTTTATATTGTTTGAATTTAGCAAAATGTTTACTGATGTGAAAATCACTGAGCGCACCTTTAATCAAGGTCATAAGGCCGTTGTTACTTTGTTTATTAAAATGCATCGTGCGCCGATTTGAACCGTCTCGTGTGAGTGATGTGATGAGCTGTTCTGAAAGTTTCTGAAAGTGATTGTAATTTGTATTAGTGTTCGAGTGAGGCGAAATAATGGAGTTCGCAGATTTGTGCAGATTAGCGCATAGCCAGTGCTGTTAATCTCCGGATCTCTGCAAGCAAAATGAATGAAGTAACCTTCAGTCTGACCCCTCAATCTGTCCGACAGGGTCTTTCTCTTGCTCACACACACACACACACACACACACACACACACACACTTCCCCCTCTCACACATTCACACACTCACAACCTTACACAAGACATTAGAGGCTTTGATCTGAGTATGCAGAGATCTGACCTGTTCTAGGCGTTTGTGTGTGTGTGTGTGTGTGTGTGTGTGTGTGTGTGTGTTCAGGAGATGGTGACAGGTTGACAGAAGCTGGGGGAGAGCCTGCAGGTGGCCCTCTGACAGCACGCTGTACATGTGTCTCCTCTCATCAGACTAGAGCCGTCTCGCACACACACGCATACACGCATACACGCACACACACACACACACACACGTGCACACACACACACACGCGCACACACACACACAAGGATGCAAAAGCCCCCTAATGACTCAGGACTGCAGGTGGATTAATGAAGATGAATGAACACTGATATGAATGATGAGAGTTCGTACACCATCACCCACAAACTATCAATGGACAGTCTGTCTATCTGTCTATCTCCTTTTGTCTGTCTCTTTATCTGTTTCTTTGTCTTTCTGTCTCACTGTTTGTCTGTTTGTGTGATTGTCTATCTATCTGTCTCTTTATCTGTCTGTCTTTCTGTCTCACTGTTTGTCTGCCTGTCTGTCTATCTGTCTATCTCCTTCTGTCTGTCTCTTTGTCTGTTTCTTTGTCTTTCTGTCTCACTGTTTGTCTGTTTGTGTGATTGTCTATCTATCTGTCTGTCTATCTCCTTTTGTCTGTTTCTTTATCTGCCTGTCTTTCTGTCTCACTGTTTGTCTGAATGTCTGCCTGTCTGTCTATTTATCTGTCTACCTCCTTTTGTCTGTCTCTTTATCTGTCTGTCTTTCTGTCTCACTGTTTGTCTGGTTATCTGCCTGTCTGTCTGTATATCTGCCTATCTCCTTTTGTCTATCTCTTTGTCTGTTTCTTTGTCTGTCTGTCTGTCTCTCTGTTTGTCTGATTGTCTGCCTGTCTCTCTATCTGTCTGTGTGTCCATGAGTCGGTTTGTATGTCTGTCTTTCTGACTGTCTGTTTATATGTCTGTCTTATCGTGTGTATGTCTCTCTCTGTCCGTCTGCCTTATTGTTTTTCTGTCTGTACGTCTGTCTACATTCTCCTGTCTGGCTTCCTGTCTGTCTCTTTGCGTGTCCATCTGTCTGTCTAATATAGAATCACCTGTATAATTCATGTTGGTTGCTTTAACAAGACAAATTCTGTCTGTCTGTCTGCCTGCCTGTTTTCCCCCTGTAATTTCCCCTGTGCTGTCAGTCAAAACCTGCTGATCTTATCTATCCATCCATCTATCCGTCCATCCATCTCATTCAGGACATCCATCATCCATTTATTTTTACTGCAGAACTTCAGGAGTTTATCAACACTGTGGCGTGTGAGAGCTCGGTTTATCTCCGTGCCGTGTGAGAGCTCGGTCTATCTCTGTGCCGTGGTGAGTTTGGCTCTAGTGGACGAATTGATGGCCAGAAACTTTGCAGCGTTCTCACAGTGCTCCATCACTCACAGCTCCGACTCGCCATTAAACTCTTTTTCCCTCTTTGGGACGTTTGGACGTTGATAAGCGATATCTGGGCTGGTCCCAGAGGCAAAGCGAACGGCCACCAATCAGAACCGACGTCAGCGCCTGTCACTCAGTGAGTGACAGAGTGAGCCTGCGAGAGGGCGGGGAGACAGTGTGATGGACAGGTGGGAACAACAAATAGGAAATCAATGTAATCAGTCAGAAATGAGACGGAGTGCTTGGGCAGCAGGAGGGACTTAAACTATAAACTAGCTGTGTTTAGGGAATCTCTCTCTCCCTCTCTCTCTCTCTCTGTGTGTGTGTGTGTGTGTGTGTGTGTGTGTGTGTGATTGTTCACTGTCTGCAGCATGCGTCCAGCAGGCCTTGTTGTTATTTGTATTTTGTGGAACTGGCCGTGGTGCGCTGTTACGATACATTTAATCGGTGTTATAAAGGCTTCTGTGTTTCCCTGCAAGGCTGATGTCTTGTTTCTGTTTGTGTACAGATCATAGTGATGAGCTTCGCTTCTACCTCATCCACATGACTGAGGTGAGTTAACTACAGTTTATCCTGTCTGTCTGTCTGTCTGTCTGTCTGGCTGCTTATTTCTCTGTCTGTCTATGTATCATTAAAATTCCTGTTTATCTGCATGTCTTATACACATCCATCTATCTTCCTGTCTATCCAACCATTTATTCCTCCATCTAGCCAACTGTTCATAAATCCATCCATCCATCTATTCATCCACCCATCCAACCATCTGCCCATCTATCCAACCATTCATTTCTCTATTAAATCACTCCTCTATCCAGCTGTCTATCCAGTCATCCATCCATTCCTCTGTCTGTCTGTCCAACTGTTCATTCCTCCAACCATCCATCATCCATCTGCCTAGCCAACCTTTCATCTGTCTATCCAATGATTCATTCCTCTATCTAGCCATCCATCCATCCATCCATCCAACCAACCAACCAACCAAGCATCCAACCATCCATTCCTCACAACCAACCAACCAAGCATCCATCCATCCGTCCATCCATCCATCCAACCAACCAACCAAGCATCCATCCATCCATCTGTCCATCCATCCATCCATCCAACCAACCAAGCATCCATCCATCCATCCATCCAACCAACCAACCATCCATCTGTCCATCCATCCATCCATCCATCCATCCAACCAACCAAGCATCCATCTGTCCATCCATCTGTCCATCCATCTATCCGTCCATCCATCCATCCAACCAACCAAGCATCCATCCATCCATCCATCCATCCAACCAACCAACCATCCATCCATCTGTCCATCCATCCATCCATCCATCCATCCAACCAACCAACCATCCATCTGTCCATCCATCCAACCAACCAACCATCCATCTGTCCATCCGTCCATCCATCCAACCAATCATCCATCCATCCATGTGTCCATCCATCCATCCATCCAACCAACCAACCATCCATCCATCCATCCATCCATCCAACCAACCATCCATCCGTCCATCTGTCCATCCATCCATCCAACCAACCAATCATCCATCCATCCATGTGTCCATCCATCCATCCATCCATCCATCCATCCAACCAACCAACCATCCATCCATCCATCTGTCCATCCGTCCATCCATCCATCCATCCAACCAACCAACCATCCATCCATCCATTTATCCATCCATCCATGCAACCAACCAAGCATCCGTCCATCCATCCATCCATCCAACCAAGCATCCATCCAACCAACCAACCATCCAACCATCCGTCCATCCATTCCACACTAATGTAGTCATTTATTAGTCAATGTTTGTTTCTTTAGTTCTGCACAGGCACTACGATGCTAATGTAGCTAATGGATGTCAGTGTCACCCAAAACTTTTCTTTCCTAAATGCACCCAACTCTTCATAAATCCGCTTCAAACGTGGTTCGTCTGTGTAATCTTATTTTTAAACGAAAAAAGTTTTAGTTTCATATTTATGCAGCTGTTTATTTATGGAACAGGTTTCAGGTGCGTTAAATTAGAGCATCCCCTCAGTGTAAATCTAAAGAACATGTTTGATCACATCGGTAACAAGTGGAACATTTTTCCACACCTTTCTTTATAGTAACACAGCAACTCCATTTGCTACTAGACTCCTCCGCCTCTCTCCTAATGCTTCTAATCCTCTTTACTCAAGTCTGTTTTCCTTTCCTCCCTGAGCGATTACCATCTACGTCACTGTCCTCTTTTTTTTCCCCCATTCCCTTCTTATAACAGCAATGCATCAGCTAATTAAATCCCAATGAATTTTTTAACAACCTCTAGCCTATTTTAAACACAGCAGACGGGGCCGACTAAAGCTTTCAACACATGGCCCACGGCTGTAGTAAGGGTAGAGAAAAAAAAAAAAAAAAGGAACGAAAATATGCAGTCTGTCCAATTAGTTTCCTAAATCGTAGCGTTTTTCCGGGCGCGAGGTTGCGGCCGTGTGGTGTGTGATGTCGGAGATGTTGGAGTGTGATGACTCCAGCTGGGAGTTTGTAGCTGTCGCTTATGACAGGAAGTGACTCTGCGGGAGACGTGGCGATGACGGCATCCGTTTCATTCTGCATGTCACCCCTCGGCCTGCCACTCGTTTTTTTTTCTTCATAACGAGCAGCTTTATTTATTTCTCCTTCTGCAGAGGAGGACATGTGTCAGTGCAGCATGGAGACGTCTTCCTACTTCCTGCTGGTGTCCAATGATTTAAAGTAGTCCCAATGATAAATTCCACACAAACACCCTTTCAGGAGCCAGAATATGGTCCGTTATTAAATATAAAAATAACCATTTTAAAGCTGAGGAACATGTTTTTAACATCGCTAGGACACGAGTGCGTATTAGGGTTAATCCAAGAATTAAAGCTAGAGCTGTTGGTCAAAGCCCAGGCTGATAGTGTGAGGGGCAGAACGGGACAAAACTCGACAGACTGCGGGGAGGATGAGGAGTAACAGGGACAGAAGCAGAGGACGTGTGACTCGTTTGTTAAGCTGCATATTGATTGAATTTTTATTTTGTTTAAAAAAAAAAAAAAAAAGAATTTTGTGTAGTGTTCTGTTCTATTACTATTCAGTCATGCATTTTATTTCGTTCTTTTGCATTCTATTGTTCTCAACGCTATTCAATTCAGTTCAATTCTACTCTGTTCTTCTAAACGCTGTACTCTTCTATGGCACTCTGTTTGTTCTATGTTCTTGCACTGTGTTCTATTCTATCGGACTCTATTCTGCTGCACTCGTCTCCTCTCTTCTTCACAACTCAATTCAGTTCTGACCTCTGCTCTCCTCTACTGCTCTCTATTCCATTGTACTCTTCCATTCTATTGTACTCTATTCTATTCCATTCTATTCGATTCTATTTCACTCTGCCCTGTTTCATTCTAGTCCATTCCGTTCTGTTCTATTCTTTTTTTTTATTCTATTGCACTCTATTGTATTGTATTGCATTCTATATGATTCCACTATATTCTATTTTATTCTGTTATTTGCAACTTTATTCTATTTAATTCAGTTGCACTCTGTTCTGTTTTATTGCACTCTATTCTGGTCTACTCTATTTTACTCTCTTCTCTTCTGTTGCATTCTATTCTATTCTATTCTATTCTATTCTATTCAACTTTATGCTATCCTGCTCTATTCTATGCTATTTTATTCTATTTCACGCTGCTGTTTCATTCTAGTCCATTCCATTCTGTTCTGTTATTTCCCCCCCCCTTAATTCTATTGCACTCTATAGTATTGTTTTGCATTCTATACAATTCCACTATTTTCTATTATTTTCATCTCTATTCTATTCTATTCAATTCAATTGCAATCTGTTCTGTTTTATTGCACTCTGTTCTGGTCTACTCTCTTCGCTTCACTTCTTCTCTTCTCTTCTATTCTGTTGCACTCTCTTGTATTGTATTGTACTGTATTCTATTCAACTCTATGCTATCCCACTCCATTCAGTTCTCTTCTATTGCACGTTATTCAGTTCTATTGCACTCTGTTCTATTCTCTTCTGTTGTATGCTATTCTATTCTAGCTGTTATATTCTATTCCACTCCATGTACTGCATGTGTCGCAATCTTGTATTCTACTTTACTGCATCGTATTCTGTTCATCTCTATACTATTCCATATCTGAACACATGAAGACATTTCTACGATACACTTTATTGCACCAGTGCTGGTGTGAATGCAGAGTTGGACTGGTGTGGGATGACGTATGTAGTCGATGGAGTTGTGAACATTTTGTGCGTATGGGGGAATGTTAGCAGTTTAATATTGATAGCACAATAATTTTTAAAGTGTTATTACCTCTTGTAGGGAAAACAGTACAATGCTAGTAAAATCTTCTTGAAGTAGCAGTACTTAAAGTTCTCTCTCTCTCTGTAAATACTTGTTTATCGATTGCTGTAGATAGAGCACACCTTCATCAGCGGTTTGTAATCAATGGCCGCAGCGGCCGTGACGGTCGAGCAGGACCACCCCTGTAAGGGCCTGCGAGATATCTTTCGGTAGATGGAGAAACTTGTCGCATGTTGTTGATCACCTAGCCTTGCATCGTTTTCTTTCTCCTTCCCCAGGGCGATAAATATGCAGGACATGTTTAATGGATCATAACGGCTGTGCGGAGGACCTTTATATTCCAGAAAAGTAATAAAAACCTATGGTTTTCTTAGAGAAATGCTTTTTTTTCTGAGCATAAAAATCAGGAGCAGCGCAGGCAAGAAAAAAAAAAAAGAGAAAGAACATAAGAGCAGGAAAAATAACTCTCATTATTCATTATTGTATGGAAACAGAAATATTTTAACATGTGCTCTTCAGGTGTGTTATTTTTCCCACGCAATCAGTGCCTTTTAGGTTTATTAATGTGTATCTGTTTGGGATTAATTTGAGTAAATATATATATATATATATGAAATGGTATTTGACTGTGGTGAGAATATGCGTAAGGATCTGTGAGTGATGCGAGTGGACTGCTGGAGTGTTGTAATGCAATCCAGGGCCCTAATTCGATTCCGCTTTCTTCCCTTGTCTCCAAGCAGCGGCGTAATAGTACCCGGAGACCGTCTCTGAGAGGGAAAGAAATATAAGAGACGAGGGAGATAGAACAATGCGGTAATAGCGTAACAATCTTGTTAGCAGAATAGGTCTGGCGTGTGTGTGCGTGTGTGTGTGTGTGTTTTTTTTTTTTTTTTTTTTTAAGGGTCATGTCATCCATGCAAAAAGTTCAGGTCATTTCTCCTGCCTCTGAAATGCGTAATTGCATCGGTGCTTTCCCCTTAAGGGTTTGTGTTACCGGATATAGAGGTGCAATTGTGTTCGGTAGAAGAGAAAATAACATCTGGAAACATCAACAAGGAGAAATGGCTGTTTTTTTTCGATGTTGTTCTTTATAGATGACCTTGTTGTAAAAAGGATACGAGGTGTGTGTTTTGTGTCCTTCTAACAGGAAGTATTAAATCTGGATAAATGCAATAGTGATGAGTTACTGTGATTTTTATATACCGTTTACACTGCCAAGATTCATTTCAGTACGGACACAAATAATGGTATCCAATGAAAGGACACACAGCGAGTGTGTGTAGCCGAGACGCTGCGATTGTTGGAAGATCTCGCACATGCCACGCTTAGGAGGCGCTCTTTCACTGTTTAGTATATAAATATTTTTTATTTAGAAATTTACATTTATTGCTAAAATGTAAATTTGAGTATGTTTAGTTCTTAGAGTTGATGTTGTTTAGGTCATGTTAACATTCCAGAACCATAAATGTAAGTATACGGTCGTGTGAAAAAATAAGTACACCCCATGGAAATTGTTGGCTTTTTTGGACACGTTTGGTCGTCTTTGAAACAGTGCCTGTTAATGAAGGTGATGTACTCGAACAAAACTACAAGGAAAATGAGCTTTTTCAATCGTTTATTCAACTGAAATATCAATAGATGTGATATTCCTCTGTGGAAAAAGTAAGTACACCCTTGGCCCCAGAAGCTAGTATTGCCCCGTTTAGTAGAAATAACGTCTTGTAGGCGTTTTGCAGAATTGTCCACCGGTCTCTGACATCGGCTTGCTGGGATTTTTGACCGCTCTTCCATGCAATATTCTTTCAGTTGCAAGATGTTCGAGGGTTTTCTTGCATGTACGGCCCGTTTCAAATCCTCCCACAACATTTCAATGGGATTCTAATCCGGGCTTTGTCTAAGCCATTTCATAACCCTCCATTTCTTGTTTTTGAGCCATCCCTTGGTGGATTTGCTCGTGTGTGTTTAGGATCATTATCCTATTGAAAGGTCCACTTTCGGTTCAACTTTCGGACAGACGGCCTCACGTTATCTTCCAGCACTCTTTGATATGATGCAGAATTCCTAGTTGAATCAATGAATGCATTGTCTTTGTCTTGTCTCTGTCGTTGTTCTGCGCCAAACATGTCTGCTGTTACTGTGGCCAAACAACGCTATCTTTGATTCATCTGTCCAGAGCACATTATTCCAAAAGGCCTGGTCTTTGCCTAGATGCTCTTTGGCAAACTGTAGTCTTGCAAAGGCTTTTTCCTGGCACGCCTCCCATGCAGGTCAAATTTGTGTCAAATCTCTTTCTGATTCTAGAAGCATGCACTTTGACGCCAACAATTTCAAGACTTCCTAGCAGATCCTGTGATGAAATTCTGGGGTTCGTGGAGACTTTTTTTGCAGCAGACTGCATCAGGTCTGCTCTTGGGCTGAATTTGCTTGGATGTTTGAAATCTGCGCCATTTGTAGATGATCTTCCGTGCAGTGGAATTATTTTTTCAAATAATTTGGAGATCTTTTTAAATCCCTTGCCAGTCTCATAGTCATCCAAAATCGTATTTTTCTGAAGGACTTACAAATCTCTTTAGATCTTGACATGATGACATCACGCACCTCAATAACAACGAGAACCCCAGACACTAGATATGAGAGGGATATAAATAAGACCGGTTCCACCTGCACTCCCTAAGCAGGTTCTAATCACTGGCACCCGATCTTCAACACCTGATTCTAATTCTATGGATTTGAAGGTGTGATAAATGTAGGGGTGTACTTACTTTTTCTGCTTTCTTGTTCATTTAAATTGCGAAAATTACTACAAAATGTCACTTGTATGTGTCCTTTGATAGAGTGTATCAACTTTATGAACAGACACTGTTTCAAAGACGATTAAATGTTTGCTTGTCCAAATATGTCTCAAAAGCCAACAATTTCCATGGGGTGTACTTATTTTTTCACACGAATGTAAATGGATCGCCATGTGGTCTTTTTCTCACCTTCTGAGTTTGTTCAGTCTGGAAGAAGGAGATAAGACCCAGGATTGCCCTCTGTAAGGAGGAATGACAGGTTGCGTTGTGGATTATTGTGGATTTTTGAAGTTGTTTGTCGCCATCTCTACAGTAAATCTGAGCCTGGAATTTTGCAACCTGCTCCGCGATTGTTGTGGCGTCGTATTTCAAAGTGCTCTCGTCTGCACATCTTTATAGAAATCACGCTGCTATTAGAAGCCACATACTTATCTTCCTGTCACCATTTCACCTGTGCAAAACTGTGAAGGAACACAAGATCAATTTTGTAGCTCTATGAAGCTTTAGGCTATATTGATGGAAATGTTTCTGGGGGATTATTTTGGTCCATCTCTTCCCAATTCCATGAATCCTATCATTTGTGTCCTCTCATTCCATGCCACAAGCACTGTGCACCCCACCAGCATGCTAGCAAGCGGTCAGGCTATTTTAGCACAAACCCACCAAGGAGCCTATCTAACCCAGATTCAAGAGGGGAAGAGAGAGAGAGAGAGAGAGAGAGAGAGAGAGAGAGAGAGAGAGAGAGAAAGAGAAGAGTGAAAAAGCCAACAAGGAACGGGAATCAGAGCCGTTTGTGTCCTGTACGCTGTGTGGACAGCAGTTATGGGGAATTTGTCGGACAGAGCAGTGAGCAGGAAGAGGTTACTCAGATCAGGAGACTCTCTGCATAAGCATCTGCTCTCGGATTATGCTGACGTGAGTTCATTTAGCTTTTGCGGATTCCAGAGAGAGAGAGAGAGAGAGAGAGAGAGAGAGAGATTGTCTGTGAAATGTTGCATTCATCATCATCATCATCATCATCACTTACTCCTTCTTGTTCTACTCCTTCATCTCCCCCACTACCACCATCATCATCATCATTATCACATTTTTCTTGTTCTATGTATTCATCTTCTCCTACACCACCACCACCATCATCATCATCATCATCATCATCATCATCACATTTTTCTTGTTCTACGTCTTCATCTTCTCCAACACCACCACCAGCATCATCATCATCATCATCATCATCTTAATCATCACCTTCTTGTTGTTGTTCTTCTTCATCTTCTCCACCACCACCACCCCCACCATCTTCATCATTCTCTTCTTCTTGTTCTACTTCATCTTCTCCACCACCATCATCACTTCTTCTTGTTCTTTCTTCATGTTCTCCTCCACCACCACCATCATCATCCTAGTCATTGTCATCATAACTTTTACAATTATCCTCCAGCATCTCTATCATTATCATCTTGTTCTTCTTATCTTGTTCTTCCATAACCACCACCACCACCACCCTTACTCCCTACCACCATGACTATTTCCATCATCATAATCTTCATCATCATCATCATCATCATCATACAACCACCTTCACCTTCATTTCCTCCATCATCAGCATCATGTTCCCCACACCATCTCCATCACCATCATCATCATAATTGCCATCGTAATCATAATAATCTATCATTTTCATCTTCACCTCTAACATGTTCACGTCATCAGATCATCGTTATAACCATCACCATGCTTCACCATTGCCTATAATTGTGCACAACATGGACGACATTGGACGCATTCCTTTTCTCTTTCCAGTGGCTTGATCTATAACAGATCACCCATTAGATGGAGACAGAATGGAGGAACATCGTCATTAAATTCTCTGGCAGTGAAATTGGTGTGTTTCTGGCGGCCATCTGTAATCCTGCGACAGGCCACGCACCTTTAGTATAAAACATCCTGCTTCCTCTTACCAGCAGTGCCATGAAGGAGCCATAACACATAACAATAAGATAGAAAACCACTCACTGAGCCTCATAACACAGATCTGAAAAATAACACTCAAATCATTGGGGCTTAGGCGATAACAGGATTTCACAGAAGGTGAACTCAATGGAGCTGTTTCATTCTCAGCTGAATGAAAAGCTGGAAAAGTAGGTGGCGAAGAAAATGCATGCTGACGACTCGATGTTAGATGAGATGCGGAATTTCAGAGCACTTCACGTAGGAGGTGATAATGGAAGTGATCCCACCTGGCACTGCTGCTAATAGGAGTATTGTAGTGCGTTGATTCAGGGTGTCAGTCTGGTAATTTGGAAACGACATGCTACCGAGTAGAGTTGTTGTACGGAAATTGCCATTGAGAAACACCGTTCGGGTTTCTGACAGCTTTGAGGGTTTTTATTGCTAGCAGGCTATTTAATTCCTAGGTCTGGGAACATTTCCTTTAGCGTGATAAGCAGTAATGGCTGCTGGTGATATTCGATATGACGCTAACATCAATAGCTCGACAATGAAACTACTGGAGTTGAGCATTATATCCCGGACTGTACTAGCGACATAGACTTCCCCGAGGCACCGACGATCTTTGCGACTTTCTTCTCAGCATTATTTTTCTTCGTAATGTCTCTATACACATTAAAAGAGCAGTCATTTGCGACTGGGATAAGATGAAACCGTGGTTATAAGAGTTTTTGTATAATCGAAATTGACCACCAGGTCACATAGGAAAGACGGAAGGTATTGTAGATCCGAACCCGACTCTATCAAGACCGTTGCTATTCTCAGATCTCAGAGTAATGACATCCAGTCTACAGCCACACATTCATCCAATCGACTTGTAGGTGACGAGTGCGTCCTAATATACTGCCTCTTAAGCCTCTACAAGCCATCCCGGCGTTCCAACTTGTACCAAGACAAATAGATTCGACTGGGCATGTTTCAGCAAAACGCATTCCCCAGAGATCTCTTAATCTCCTCTGCTGAGAAGAAGGCGGCAGTGGAATATTCATTTGGCACGGCCTTGGTGAAAGCATGTAAATCATGGTATTAGAACTGCAAACCTGACGATTATAGCACACCGTGGGAAATTATCAGATTGACAGCACAATTTTATCATCAGGATAATCTCGTCTGGTTTGAATCCATCACCCCGGGTTGGTTATACGGGAGCAATGTTTTTAAAACATGTCGACTTACCCCATGGGCAGAACAAAGGAAAATTTCCTGTGGTTACAATCTTTCTAAATGCTTCGAATTCTTCCATTGCAACAGATGCCTGATTTAGCGTCTGACATAATGCTCTAAAAATTGCACCACAGATTCCTTTGCAAATATAGTATCATCCCCAACAACCCCCCCCCGCCCCTTGCTATAAACCCAGGAGTTGTGTAAGAACCTCGCTTCAGTTTGAATTATCTGTAATGCCTTTAGGTCACAACAGTGTCACATGAACTTTGGTATTTAGAAAAGCTTCCGCTAGTAAACCGGCCGAGGGGCACTCCTCGGTTTGGACTTGTTTCTCCGTGCACTGTTCTTTGGATCAGAGATCACTCCCTTGCTGTATTATTTCAGGGTTTTGCCCGTCTATTACATAATTTTCGCTCTCGACTGGTGCTGCAATGTCTGGCATGTTGATTTAAGTGCTTCAGTCCACCCAGAAGTGTTTGTAAATTTGGGCCCAGGCCTCCGATTAACCAGACCAAACCTAAACTGACTTGCTGCGCTATTTTAAAGATCACGCACAAGCGACCTTGTTTCTAAATGAGTAGCCACCTTAGAGACCAGAAGCTTGAGAATTTTATCTTTTTTTTTTTTCTTCGAAATTAAGAGCCGCTGGAGACCGAGGTCAGCTATTTCCAGTCTTAACGAACTTGAAATTTGGCATTTGCTGCTACAGATCCTTGATGAATAGTGCACAGGGATCGTGCTTGGACAGAATATTGACCTTCTACAAGAGATACACAGAGAGTACATGCACCGAGGGCACTGGTACAAGGATACGCATGTGGTAGCAAAATGGCATTCAATCGTTTGTTTTGTTTCTCTCGCAGGAATCGTCTTCACATGGTCTGGAAATGACGTGAGAGCGGGCTTGCAATGAGTAGAAAGGATTCATTCAGATGCAGTCAGGTCTATTACACCAAGCGGAATCTGGTTTTGTTAGCAGGGCACTTGCTTGAAACCTATGACCTATGACCCTTGCTCTCATCCTGTACCTAGGGCAACTTCTTACCTAGACGATATGTGATCCATGAAAGAACAAAATGTTTTGTAGAAAGGACGCAATAGGCACTTAAAACCATTTTAACGCCTGTAGCAATAAAACATTAGCAACTAGCTAGACAAAGAACCTTTAAGGGAACCTTTTTTAGGTTAAGGCCCTAGGGTTAGAGAGGGTTCCCAGATGAAACTTTTTGAAGAAGTAAGGAGCCCTGAAACTTTGAAAAGAACACGCTCTAAAAGGGAAATGTAAAGGTGTAAAATAAGATCTTAACCTGTTGACAGTCTAAGAAAGAAAGGAATCCTTAAGAGGTTTAGGTTTCCTTGGTTACCAGATAAACCTTTTGAGAAGCAAGGATCCCTGAAACTTTCTAAGGAACCTGTTTTTCTAAGACTGTAGATTATGACCTTAGGCAGGTTAAGACCTTATTAAAAAAAAAAAAAAAGTTCAACAGTTCTGTTCAAGACAGAGTTCCAAGTTGAACCTCTGCAAGAACTCTATGCCTATTACATAGGCATTCGGTAATCTACCTATCATATAAACCTATCATAAATTGTCTATTAAGCTTGAAGTTTTAGATATTTCTGGACACGTTAATGCTGCTGTTAAAATTTTGGAATTTTAGCTACACGTCTTCTATAACTAGAAGTAAACATGCACTCTTGACACTCCTGAGGCAGTTCAAGACAAGGAAGTTCTCCTATTCTTGAGGTGTTTTTTGAGGTGCTATTGCAGCTATCATTCTGTGCAAGGGAAGTGATGTCATTGCGTGGGACATCTACAGTACGAGTATGTTTGTCTCCTGTTTATACCCAGTATAAATAAATAAACACACTTCCTCCTCTCTGTCCGCACAGAAACACTTACCTCCTACAGCGGTGAATGGCGGAGGCGTGTGCAGGACTTGCGCTTCGGATTATTTATGTCAGCCAGAAAGTCTGCCATCCTCGGCAGACTCGATAAGGCACACATTTACAAGAAAAGGGAAACGTTTCTGAGACATTATGTGAGTAAACGTGATGGGAACCCTTTAGAGAAAATGTCAGCTTTTAGAATTTCTGATATTAATCAAGTACAATATTTTGGAAAACGCTTTTTTTGTTTTTTTGCGAATGAAGAAATGCAGGCATGTATCACTGACTACGTTTACACGGACAGCCGTAATCTAATTATCGACCTTATTCTGAATAAGACAATATTCTGATTAAGGTGTTTACATGAGTTGCTTGTAGTATACTCCTTTCATGTTCCCGTTTTACGTGTTATAGAACGTAGATCGATTAACGTCACACGTCATTACGTCCCCGCGCCACGCCGTCCGACGTTCCCTCCAGAATTTCACGTATCGACATACAGTTGGTCGTCGTTATGGGACCGTATACAG
>JANDJT010000167.1:16450852-16467933 GCA_024331685.1 Stegophilus panzeri
CCCCCTCAAACTTTCCTGCGTTACAACCTGGAAGTGAAATTGCCTTAATTGGGATTATGTCACGAATTTATGCAAAATACCAAATAATATTAAAGTAATAAGAAATTTTTTAAAATAAAGTTTGCAAAATTATTTACCAGTAAAAACATCATAAAAGTGCTGATTGCAGAAGTATTTGAAATTTCAGTCAAAGGCCAGACTTCAATCCAATTGAGGAGCTGTGATTTGAAAATTGTTGTTCACCAGATGGGCTCCATCCAGCCTGACAGAGCCTGAGCGAGCGATTTTCCTAAGAGAAATGGACAAATGCATCAGGATCCGGATGTGTAAAGCTGATACAGACACATCCCAGCAGCTGGAATTGAAGGCAGTTGAGGTTCTACCAATTAGATGCAAGGGAGTGATTATATAAATATGAGACACGCTTATTTTTAAGGCAGACTCTATCCCACATGCGTAACTCTTATGTCTGATGTTATGTCCAATGTAATGTATAAGGTCTGAATACCACCGATGTGTGGAATTTTTGGTATTAAATTCTCGCTACTCATACGTAACTCAAATACGCCCCATTGTGTCAGTCAAATGGTAAAAATTCCAGGTTGTAACACAGCAAATTTTATATTGGAACAGTCAAGTGTACGTATACTTATGCACTTATACATACCCTGAGCACGCTCTCTCTCTCTTTCTCTCGCGTGTATTATCCTGGCCTGTTTGATAACGCGCCTAACCCGTGACTTTTAATGCTGCCTCATGCTATGCTAAAGATCAATTCCTGCTCTCTCACGCACACACACAAACACACACACACACACACACATTCCCATCGATTCTGGTGCTTTAATATCAACCAGCATAGATTTGCTTTGTCATATAGAAGGAAATGAGCTTTTTTTTTTTTTTTTTTTTTTAAAGATGCACATCCTTTAGGATCTCCTGTAAATTTGAATGTCGGTTTCTCCCGATGCTTCCGTGTGTGTCGTAGGTGTGCGCTGTATCACCACCACCTTAGCATTAATATCAGTAAATCCATAAAGCCTTCAGCTTAAACATCAGGTGATTTTATTGTGTTTAACCACGAAGCTGCAGCCGTGTACTCTTCTGTACTCTTCTGGATGTGGAATGAACGACACTATAAACTGACTGCTGAATAATAGACTAGTCTAAAGGGACCGATATCAGACTCTGGAATAACTTTAATTAAATCTTGAAAAATTATAAACCAAAATGCATTGTAATTACCTTTGGGGTTAATTATCATGATTATTATTATCATTATTATTATTATTTTGTGCTTAATTGCATTCCAGCTATTTAAGTCGTAGGAGGCACACTGAGGACATACATCCATCTTTGTCGCGTGTTCATCATACAAGTCTTCATGAATGAGCTGTTACTATAGAAACCATGACGTATTACAAAGAAAGCATTAATATAAACCTGTGATTCACAGCTGCACTATTATTAAAGGGGTCATATGATGTTTATATGAAAGTTCATTATGTTGTTTATTGGGTGTAATAGAATAAGTTAACATGCTTTAATGTTCAAAAATCACATGATTTTTCACATAATGTACATTATTGCAGTTCCTCTATTCCCAGTCTGTCTGAAACGCTCTGCACGAGTTCTGGTTTCTCCAAAGCCCCTCCTTCTGAAAAGTCCAGAGTGCTCTGATTGGCCAGCTGACTCGTTGCATTGCACACTAAAGGAAAAGGAAAACATTAAAAAGCATCATATGACCCCTTTAAAAAAAAAAATGACAGAATTTCCCTAAAAAACAAAACAAAACAAAACAAAACAAACAGCATGGTGGGGAGGTACAGCTGGACTGAGTTTCTCTTCTCGTTTAACGTCAATACGTGACGGGAAACAGCAAAGGAATGCTGCCACTTATTCAGCACATACACAAAGAGATGGCCAAGAAAGGTAACAAAAAGCCACTTTACCTCCCCCTGTGATTCCACTATAGATGCACCAAGGCCAATACACTGATTTCGGAGTACTTGCATTCTTTATTGCTGGAAGGAATTCCAATCAGTGCTTATGTCAACCATCTCGCCAAATTCTGTCTGCGCTATTCAGCCAAGGTTTGAGCTTCAGACTCCAAAGTGCATGATGTGACTGTAAACGGTCGGAAGATTGACTTAAGGTCTGGCTGGTGGCCTGATTTCTCTTTTTACCCTTCGAGAAGGCTAAGAGGACGAATTAGAATGAAACGATCGGCTCGCGGTAAGAGGAGGTGTCCAATTCGATTGGAGAAATGGGTTGCCATGTTGAGTCCAGTTCATCTCAAGACCGCTGTCACCTCTGGCTCGTTCGTTAGGGACCTAAATCTACATCTGGATTTCTGTAATGCTGATTTGGGCCTCACTGATCAAGCTTTTTGTAAAGTTGTGTGTACGTGTTTTTGTAAAAAAAAAAAAAAAAAAAAAAAAAACAACAAAAAAGAAAAGAAAAAGAAAACCCTAACAAATACTTTCTTAGAAAGTTTCTAAAAATATTATAGTTGTTGTATGGTTCTACAGTGAACCTTTAAGTGTTCTGCCACTTGGACTAACCTAGTAACTCTTTAGGGTAGAACATTTACAATGCTTAAGGCTTCTCTGGTTGTCCCTTTGGTGGAAGCCTTAAATGCTCTATGTAGAACTCTTCAATACCAGAAAATCTTTCAAGTAGAACACTGTTAGAAGGCTAAGAAAGCTTAATTATCTAAGGAACCTTTGAAGAAAACCTTGAAGTTCTTTTTTTTTTTATAGTACCTAGAACTTATCAGGTGTTTAAAATATACTGTAGCTAAATCATCTTGGTACTCTTAGACAAGAGAGTCCTTCAAAGGTTCTTTATGTTTCACTGGATAGTAGTTTCCAAAAAGAGTTTTATTTGCAGCTGTTTACGATAGGGAAACACGTTGCTGTAGTGAAATTTATTTAATACTTAGTAGAGAAGCCTTTGTTTGTAATGACGCTTCAAGACGCTTCCTGTATGAAGAAATTAATGGGCCGCAGTATTCAGGTGTGATTTTGACTCGTTCTTCTAAACATATTGTCTTTAAATCTTGTTCAGTTGGATTCGAGTCAGGTGATTGACCGGGCCATTCTAACACCTTGATTTTTTTTCTCTGAAACCAATTGAGAGTTTCCTTTACTGTATGTTTTGGATCATTGTCCTGCTGGAAGGTCCACCCACGTCTCATCTTCATCATCCTGGTGGATGGCAGCAGATTGTTCTCAAGAATCTCCCGCTAAAGGGCTCCATTCATCGTTCTATCAATTATATGAAGTCCTCCAGTACCATGTGATGAAAAACAGCCCCACACCATGATGCTTCCACCTCCAATCTTCACTGTTATTACAGTGTTTTCAGGGTGATATGCAGTGCCATTTCTTCTCCAAACATGGCGTATAGTCTGACAGACAAAAAGTTCACGCGTCTCCGTATATCGATCGGTTTAGCGTGCCGATCGATAGCGCTGCTCTCCTCTCATTATGTGTTTGCTGTCTCGCGAATGAGATTGATAGCACGCGACATTGCAGGAAGGCTTTGTGCTCACACGGTTACTTTTAGCGAGACTGATGCGCGAAGTTTCGGAGTAGATAAAGGGAAAAAAAAAAGAAAGAACGCTTTAGGGTTTATGGCGGTGCAACGAGGTTACGTTCGATCACAGGCTCGACCTGTGTATCGATTACTCCAAAACGCTGTTAGGTAATACGCTGGTTGTTGTCATGGACTTGCAGCAGGAACATTCATTGTAGTTAATTGATGTAATTGATGTAAAAAGGATTTACGCCTTATTTGCTTTTCCAGCATGGTGGCATTAAAGAAAAATAATCATCGAGCGTATAATCGGTATTAAATGTAATGATACACGGATTAAAAGCATGACGTGTCGTTTATTTAGAAATGAATAACATCAATCATTGATGTTTCCTACATTACCCACAATGCCACACTGACAGTGGTGCAGTGGGATTTCGGACTTGTTTCATCTCTACCGAAAGAGAGCAGTGCGGCAGCGCTTAAGTCCTTTAATCTGCAACTCTGACCTCATCGTCTGTACATTCTGCTCAAACAGTTCACCTACCAAAGCTTCAAGGTTCATGCTAACGCCTGAGCCGAGTCTCTGCTCTAACTCTCATATAGCTGCGTTGCATTCTGGGACTTTGAGTCCAATGTTTGCTTCAACGTCTCCACTGGATTTCTCGTTAATTATGTTCGAGATTGATTTTTTTAATCTAACTCTATATGTCTCCTTAGCTCAGTTTCAGGGAACGCACTTCCTCTTTCTCATTCCTGTTAAAACAGTACGCTTAGCTCATCAGTTCCATAAAGCGCTGTTTGTTTTGAAGGGCGTTTAGCGAAGTGAGCCATAAACCCGCCGGATGAGGTCATCTCTTCACAAACGCATTTACGCACAGCTGTCAAAGCACCTTGTAATTCATACTTTCAGGAGTTTTTATTTTTATTTTTTTATAACTTCTACGTAGACAAAAATGATTTATGGCACTTCAGACGTTTTTCATCTTTAGCAATAAAATTCAGCTTTGAATGCTTAGTGTGTACTTTATCACTTCATCATATGATCCCAGACCCCAGAGAGATGCTTAAGGCCTCCAGTCATCTGAGAGTCATCTTCAAATGATTCCATGTCCTGATGTTCTTTGCGGTTTATTATGGAGTGTTAAAAAAAATAATTAAAAAACCTCGGATGCACCCAGAGATCCTGCTCCAGGATACGGATCATGCGATCATGTGACTTTTCATCATCCCATACTGAAAAGACACATTATTTTCAGGAATATTTTTACATGATATTTCATCAAGATTCATTTATTTTCACGATTTCCTTTCCACACACACACACACACACACACACACACATATATATATATAAATATATTTTACAGGATTTAAAAATATATTTTTTTTCAACCATGCTTCATTTAGTATTTGTGCATTAGATGTATTTATTTTCACATCACATTTCCCCCTCCATATTATTCATTCGATAATGATAATAAGTCTTTATTAATCACGTATACATCACAGCAGAGTGAAATTCTTTTCTTTGCATATCCCAGCATGTCAGGACGTTGGTGTCAGAGAGCACAGGGTCAGCCATGATACGGCGCCCCCTGGAGCAGAGAAGGTTAAGGGCCTTGCTCAAGGGCCCAACAGTGGCAGTTTGGCAGCGCTGGGGCTTGAACCCCCGACCTTCTGATCAGTAAGGTCTTAACCGCCAAGCCACCACTGCCCCGTCATTACATACACTTGTTCATTTTTCACATGTAGGACGTGCGGTTTTATTTATCGCATATTTGCATGTGCACTTTTAACATTTTTTTCCCTTCACGTAATCACATGCAGTGTACGCCATTTTGTACGCGAGTTATGTTATCCCATTTACTATTTAAAGACCCAGTGCTGCTGTTCCCATCAAAATTCAGAACAAATTAGCGAAGCACAAGGGACAGAGCCTGGGGCATTCCAGCTCGTGAGGACTGACAGGACTTTCTGAAGAGCACACACTCTTCACCCGGGACGTTTGAGAAATGAAAGCCAGGAACGGAAATGGCTAATGGTTGGTTTCGTTGGTCTGCCCTCAGCTTTTTAAATTCTGCGAAGTGCTTTGCAATCCAATCACTCCACATCCAGCCTTAATGGACAATTATTAGCTTCTAGTTGGGTGACGTCATTCAACCGCCATGTATGTTGTAATGTTAGAATCAACACCGATTCATTTTCCTTCATAATGTTGCATCGTCTAAGCTTTGAATGGCTGTGTAGCCGATACCGATTCAATACCGATTTCAAAACATTACAGTTGGTGTAAAGATGCAGATAACTTTCGCTGTTATTGATCCGTTCAGCTGATAATGCGATGGGGATTGATCTTGACTATTCTCATCAACTATTTTGCCTGAACATATGGGGAAATATGTTAAAAATCCAAATCTGATACTGATCTGGATCCGTAATGCTCACACAGTGCTTATCGGATTGGGAATAATGAGAATAATGACACTGAGTGAGATGTGTGTGTGTGTGTGTGTGTGTGTGTGTGTGTGTGAGTTCACACTAACGTTATTGCTTATTGTCGGCCGCATGAGCCCCTCTACAGCGCCTACTGTCTGTTGACTCTCGGACATGCTGTAAATGTTTCACTAAACCTTCAGCACTTATGACCTTTTTGAAGCGGTGGCGCTCCGAGCATGTGGTGCAGAACAAATGGAATACTGAGAAGTGCCACCGAGGTGTAAACAAGCAGTGCAGCAATGTACCACTATTCCCGGAAAGAGCCAGGTGGCAATCCGCAGCCGCCGGACTGTTAGCTAATGATAGTGTGACATGCAGAGAGAGAGAGAGAGAGAGAGAGAGAGAGAGAGAGAGAGAGCAGGGATCACAGGACAGCCTGTCAAATCATTTGGAAAGACTTAAACATGAGTTCATAGCTGTGTGACACTGACATTGATCATAAACAGGGCTTCACCTGCTATAATTAGCACTTGCTAAGAGGTCTTTAGGTGCTGTTTGTTTGCCGAGGTTCAGAGTGTGTTTAGTGTGTGATGCCCGGGGCAAGGAGGTCAGGATTAGGCAGAAAAATGTGTCTAAATTGTGCCTATAATAACGAGCGGCTCTCCTGGAGAGCTCCTTAACAAGCATGCATGCTAACACGCATGCCTGTAGTTACATTTTTTCCTGACGTGTTGGATTGCCTTGCATAGTAAAAGTATATGCAAATAAAATGATAACAAATGAACTTAAGATTTAAGTAAAGAATTAGTCAGATATTAAAATGGTGTATAATTGATTTGTGTGTGTGTGTGTGTGTGTGTCTATTAAAGAGGTGTGGCCTGTGTGTATGTATATATGAATGAGTGTGTATGTGAGTCAACAGTTAAGGAGGTGTGGCCTCTGTAAACGAGGTGTGGCCTCTGTGTTTATCAGTGGAGGAGGTGTGGCCAGTGAAGGAGGTGTGGCCTCTGTCTATGTTAGTATCAATGAAGGAGGTGTGGCCTTTGTAAACGAGGTGTGGCTTCTTTTGCAATCATTCCCAGTGAAGGATGCGTGACCTCTGTCTGTGTTAGTATCAGTGAAGGAGGTGTGGCTTCTGTGTTTATCAGTGGAGGAGGTGTGGCCAGTGAAGGAGGTGTGGCCTCTGTGTGTGTTAGTATCAGTGAAGGAAGTGTGACCTCTGTAAAAGAGGTGTGGCTTCTTTTGCTGTCAGTCCCAGTGAAGGAGGTGTGGTCTATGAGTGTCTCAGTGAAGGAGTTGTGGCCAGTGAAGGAGGTGTGGCTTCTGTCTGTCAGTCACACTTCTTTTACTGTCCATCTCAGTGAAACAGGCGTGGCTTTTCTGTTTATCAGTCCCAGTAAAGTAGGCGTGGCCTCTTTACTACCAGTGCCACACCTTTTATACCATTTTTAGTAAATTTGCCAATAATAAATCATTTTGTATGACAGTGTATCAAATCAAGTTATCTATAAATGATATCGTATTAAATCGTTTCCGTAAATGCATTTTCATAGCTCTAATCGTAGTCTCACATGGACCAACCAGGACACAGCTCCACTATGAGTTAAAGCCCTCTTTTTATTTTGAATCATATTATTGTTTTTACTGTTTCCTCAGATGCTGGAGCCTAAACTGGATGAACAGTGTGATCTGGGTGCTCAGTGGCAGCCTTTGGAGGACGAGCACTCACTCTGCAGCCCGTCTGATGCCCCAGGCACCACAGGCACTTCGAGCAGCACTCCTCTGGACGAGACTCGGCACCTTGTACCTCCTACACCTCCCCCATCCACCGAGGGCAGCCTGAGTGACATCTGGAGGGTGGATAGAGGAGAGGAGGAAGAGGAAGAGAAAAAGAGCCCTACAGAAGAAGAAGAAGAAGAAGAAGAAGAAGGCTCACATGGCGTTGAAGCAGATGAAGTCGAGGAGAAGCACAAGAAAGACGAGGATTACGACACCAATCCTCCAGCCTCCTCTTCTTCCTCATCCTTCATCATCCCCGAGTTACGTCTGGACCGCTCTTTCAGCGCCGACGCTCTGTCCTCGACTGCCACTGACGAAGAAGACGAGGACGAGGATGAAGATGAGGATGAGGATGAAGATGAAGAAGACAGTGATGATAACTACTTGGAGCCCACTAAGAGGAGGAGCATGGTGGAGGCGGGCTCGTGTGAGAAACACGGTGGCTCCGGAGGTCTGAGCGTACAGAACTCGCTGCGCAGACGCACACACAGCGAGGGGAGCCTCCTGCAGGACCCGCGCACCACCTGCTTCACCTCTGATAACGCCATCAACCGCCTGGAGGTGACCACCGCTAGCAAGGGGGGCTGGACGCTGCCCTCGCCCAAAACTCTGAAGAAGGAGCTGACCAAGAACGGAGGCTCCATGCACCAACTCTGCATGCTGTTCTCCGGCAGGAAGGTGAGCTGCTCTTCTAAAAACATGCGTTCAAACCCGAACACTGACATCATCAGTTCGTAAACATGTCTCAGCAAAGTAGTCATCAGCGCTTATGACCTTATGTCCAACACACAACACTACAGAAGACTCGAAATCTCTCGCTCTCTTCGTGATAACGGGGTCCTAATGCCACCAAGTGGTCACTTCGGTAAATTAACAGAGGAACCGATAGTCTGAACGAAAACCTGATTATTCCAGCAATAAGTCTGCAGTATAAAATATAATGAGTGTCTAGGTGTGTATCATGTATACAGTATATGAGTATATGGCATTCTTTTACATTTCCGTTATTTTATCCAAAGTGACATAGAACGTGAGAGAGAATCCGATCCAAACATCCGGAAATAACACAAATACAAAAACACTAGATCAATAATGATAGCGAGTCTTTATTAATCACGTATACATTACAGCACAGTGAAACTCTTTTCCTCACATACCCCAGCATGTCAGGAAGTTGGGGTCAGAGTGCAGGGTCAGCCATGATACAGCACCCCCTGGAGCAGAGAGGGTTAAGGGCCTTGCTCCAGGGTCCAACAGTGGCAGCTGGCAGTGCTGGGGCTCGAACCCTTGACCTTCTGATCAGTAACCCAGAGCTTTAACCGCCAAGCCACCACTAATCAACCTTAACCACCAAGCGAGTCTTATGAACTCTTAAGATTATGAGTCTTATGCATGAATAACGACCACCATTTGTTCTTTAATGTATTAATTGACACGTAGGGGTGACCTAAATCAAATCAAACATGATTTCAAATAGTTTATTATCGAACGTAGAAAGACGAATTATTATTTAATATTAAACACCGATTATTTCATCTCGACACGAGCACAGACATTTTTTTTGCAAGAGTGTTACAAATGCTAACAAACAAATAAATAAACAAACAAATGAATGAATGAATGAATGAATGAATGAATAAATAAATAAATAAATAACCAAACCCCAAAATGAATCATGTATTTTGCATAGCGTGTTCAAAAATTCATGTTACTGCTATGTAGAACTTTTTTTTTTTTTTTTTTTTTTTTTTTTTACATAAAATGACTACATTTCATATTTTGGAACGAAATGGAAGGCGCAAAATAGTACTATTTGAATATGACTGTAAATTATTATTTAAGTTAGACTTATATTGCATCCAAAGCATATAAGGTGCACGGTCGTACCCGATAAGGGATTTAGCAAAACTTCCAAACACAGCTATACTGTAAATATGCAAAATGAATTCAAAACAAAGTCCAAAGTCGCATCACCTGGACCAGGTGTGTCCGATCATATCCTCAAAGGGCCGGTGTAGGGTACAGCTTTACATTCCAACCAAGAAGAACCCCAACCTGAGTCTTCTCAAAGCCAAGATAAACTGAGTAAACAGGTGAAATCGGGTGTGGCTCCTGCTTGGTTGAAATGAAAACCCGCACCCACACCGGCCCTTTGTGGAAAAGATTGGACACCCCTGACCTAGACGTTGTAAACAATAGTGTAAAGTGTAAACAATAACAACACTGGATATTGAATATCCTGGTGTATTGTATAACCCATTTGTGAACGAGCACCTTATTATTATTATTATTATTATTATTATTATTATAAAACATGCGTATATATATTGTATATTATACTGTACCTCCACTACATCTCACCTCCTACAATTCTGTAGAATTCACATACCAGCAGACCTGATCCAGTGAATTAAGAATTGTGTAGGTTTTACATTGGATCCTGATTTCTGTAGGCAGATGTTCATACTCCAGGGTGTTTGGAGATCTTTCGGAAGCCGTTTTAGTTTCGTCCACTAAATGGCGCTGTTTAGCTTTGTGTCCTGTTGAGGCTTGAAAAAGACTCTGCACTTTTACCTGAGTGCACGTGACTACCAGCTAAATCTAGTGCGTGTGTATGTAATTGAGTGCAAAAGTTTATATCCCCATTGAGAGAGTTGTAAAAATTCTAACAACACATAAGAGACGTTGAAAAGGTCCTTAGAAGCAAATATGAGAATAAAAATCCATCTTAACGTATTATCATTACATATGTAGGATATGTATGTGTATATAATGTGTGTGTGTGTGTGTGTGTGAGAGAGAGAGAGAGAGGGAGAGGGAGAGATAGAGTGGATGAGATGGATGCAGCCAGTCCAGGAGATTTCGGAGCCTTAAATGGCAGTGTTAGCATAGAAGAAGGAATGCATCATGATGTAGTGTGTGTGTATCTCTATATATGTGTGTGTGTGTGTGTGTGTGTGTGTGTGTATTTTGGCTGAATCTCAGTGTAATTTTACTACCTATTGGCGCCATCAGGCTCGCTTTTCCCCCAGCTGTGGGCTGTTTGGAAGAAGCCTGTCTCTGTGGCCGTATATCGCCGTGCATCTTTCCATAAAACAATGCGCAAGCTGTAGAGTAAATCAAGCTGACATTTCCAATGACATTTAAAAAAAAATTAACAAAAAAGAGCTACAGAGCTCTCGGAGACCTCGGATAGACCCTGCAGCACTGCGGCTTCGCATCTGTGAGGAAAAAATGTGAAGAAAAAAACAACACCACATTTTACTGTGATGTACAGTGAAATATGGTGCATTTACAGTGTGATAACAATACAACCTAATTATCATGGGGAAGAATATATCATACATCTGCTTACACTTTTTCAAAAAGGGGAGCATTACAGCACTGCGGCAGCATTGTAAGAATTAAATTATTTTGTCCAGGAAAGTTCTAGAATATTTTTAATGTGTAGCCTTCAGTAGTTAATCTCAGTCTTTAAGGTGATAATTCTTCTTTAGTCCCAGTCTTTAGGTTCTAGTTCTTGGTTAGTCCCAGTCTTTAGGTTCTAGATCTTGGTTAGTCCCAGTCTTTAAGGCGATAGTTCTTTGTTAGTCCCAGTCTTTAAGGTGGTGGTTCTTGGTTAGTCCCAGTCTTTAAGGTGGTGGTTCTTGGTTGGTCCCAGTCTTTAAGGTGATAGTTCTTGGTTAGTCCCAGTCTTTAGGTTCTAGTTCTTTGTTAGTCCCAGTCTTTAGGTTCTAGTTCTTGGTTAGTCCCAGTCTTTAAGGCGATAGTTCTTTGTTAGTCCCAGTCTTTAAGGTGGTGGTTCTTGGTTAGTCCCAGTCTTTAAGGTGGTGGTTCTTGGTTAGTCCCAGTCTTTAAGGCTCTAGTTCTTGGTTAGTCCCCGTCTTTAAGGTGGTGGTTCTTGGTTGGTCCCAGTCTTTAAGGCGATAGTTCTTGGCTGGTCCCAGTCTTTAAGGCGATAGTTCTTGGTTAGTCCCAGTCTTTAAGGCGATAGTTCTTTGTTAGTCCCAGTCTTTAAGGCACTAGTTCTTTGTTAGTCCCAGTCTTTAAGGTGGTGGTTCTTGGTTGGTCCCAGTCTTTAAGGCTCTAGTTCTTGGTTAGTCCCAGTCTTTAAGGCTCTAATTCTTGGTTAGTCCCAGTCTGTAAGGTTTTAATTCTTGATTAGTCCCAGTCTTTAAGGGTCTAGTTATTGGTTAGTACCAGTCTTTAAGGGTCTAGTTATTGGTTAGTCCCAGTCTTTAAGGGTCTAGTGCTTGGTTAGTCCCAGTCTGTAAGGTTTTAATTCTTGGTTAGTCCCAGTCTTTAAGGGTCTGGTTCTTGGTTAGTCCCAGTCTTTAAGGTTTTAATTCTTGGTTAGTCCCAGTCTTTAAGGTTTTAATTCTTGGTTAGTCCCAGTCTTTATGGTTTTGATTCTTGGTTTGGTCTAGTCTTTATAGCTCTAACTCTTGATCAGTCACAGTTGCTAAGGCTCTAGTTCATGAATATTTCCTGTATGTTTGGTTCAAATTCTTGGTTAGTCCCAGTCTTTAAGGTTCTGATCCTTGGATAGTCCCAAAAGTTTAGGCTCTGTAGTTATTGATTTATCCCAGTCTTTAAGGATTTCACGCTTGGTTAGTCCCAATCATTGAGGCTCTAATTTTTGGCTTGTCTTAGTATTTTGGGCTGTGATTCATGGATAATACCAGCATTTATGGCTCTAATCTGAATAGTCCCAGTCTTATTATTGGTAAATCCCAGTTTTTGTAGCTCTAGTTCTTGATGAATTGCAGTCTTTATGGCTCTGATTATTGGTTAATCTCAGTCATTAAGGCTTTAATTCTTGGATAGTCTCAGTATTTAAGGGTCTAGTTCCTGCTTAGTCTCAGTCTTTTTTGGCTTTGATTCTTGGATAGTCCCGATTTGTATAGCTCTGATTCTTGGATCTTCCTAGAGTGGCTTGTTAGGTCTAACTCATCCATGCCACAGCACGATAAACTCACACAAATTCTGGTGTCAGCATCTTTTGATGCTCGTTGTCCGCAGGGCTGAAACTGTACAGCGCGTTTGCCGTCTGTTTACTTGAAGTGAATGTTAGTGTGCGTAACAGACATTGCTATGTAGATAGTTTTCATTGACTGCGCATACACAAATGAAAGAAGAGAATGGAAAAAGTCACAAATCATCTTTAAGACGCTGCCCGATGAGAGTTATAGGCCTTGGAGTGTGTGCCGTCTGCCATAACGGTTTCCGTTGCGCCGTTTGAACTCGGTCTGGTCTGTGCGAAGTTATGAATCTTATTTATTTCACGATGTTACAGCTTTCCACAATTCCAGCAAAATTCTTTCAAATATTCTCAAAATAGAATATTATGTACTGTATGTATAGGAGCTTCTTGTAGACCCAAGGAACATTTGAGGGCTCTAAACGTTCCGAGAGTGTGCTTATTAATAACTGCATGATATGAAAATATCAAGTCGTCCCTCACACTCCTCCCACCATACGGACTGACTACCGTTATACATTTTGTTGTTATGATTATGTCATCGTAGCCTATACACAATTTCTTAATGCATAATTAATCTCTACACGAAGTATAAGTTAATAACATACCGCTGCCAGCCAATCAGAAATGAGTGTTATCTGTAGCAATGTTATAAAAGGATATAGATGATGATGTCATAAAAATGTATAAGAGAGTAAAAGAGGTCAAAGAGTTGAAATGCGTTCCTTCGTCCAGATTTGGTGTTTGACTGTTTGTTCAAGTAGGAACTTCCTAGACAGTTGGATTATAGCCGGAGACATGCATTTTCCATTCCAATCTCTCTCTCTCTCTCTCTCTCTCTCTCTCTCTCTCTCTCACGCCGTCTCACTTCCTGACACTTGCTTTTATCCCGTCTTTCCGATCTGCTCTTCTTCGTATCTTATCCCCCTCCAACATCTGATAATAAGAAACCGACATTTGTAGAGAGAAACAATAAAACAAGATGGAGCACTGGACCACCATGCTATATATCTCCCACACCACTCTTTTTTCCACTTCAACACACACACACACACACACACACACACACACACTAAAACACACTGCTTGGTGTATGTAAGGACAGGGCGATAAAGCATCTTCATAACAACCACACCGTTTTATTACGCAACACCAAATCATTCCATCTTTCCACCCAGTGAGTTAGAATAATTGAATTAGTAGTAATATGATGCAGATGCCAGAGTAAGAACTGTCTGTACTAATTCAGGTTGTTGCCCCTCGAATTAAATCTGACCATGCATAGAAATGGGAATTTCCTAATAAGTACATTGTTATTATGGATCACGATTATGGCATTTTTAAAAAAAATTATTTTTAATTTTAGATGACTAGAAAGAAACATTTCCTGTATGATTAATACTAAAAGCATTTTTAGGGAGTGAAAAAGCATCAAAATTCTAAACTCACCTAGGTGTTGCTGACTAAACTGTAAGATTTAATGCAGTATACAAATGTAATTAGGGCATATTAAAGTGTATAAAAGAATTATTGTGTAATTGTACTGAAGTGTAGGGGTGTAATGCTGTAACATTATCTATATCTGTTTAGTGCTCCAAGTATCCGTATCTGTATCCGGATATGGATTTGAATCCGAAGTGGGTGTGGCCTATTAACTCTACTACTGTGCGTCTGGAAAACACTGGAATAACCGCAGATGTTTTCAAATGAAAACGATCTCCGTCCACGCTACACGACCGAATACGCATGTCACATGACCATTCATGCACACTGGGCATGCGCATACAAGTGTAAACAGGAAGTTGGTCGCTAGTCACGGGCAGGCACGACAAACCGGAGTTCCACGTAGGGCTTACGCCGTTCGAAATGAGATTTGTTGGCGATCGCTCTAATCGTAGCTCGCCTCTTGCGCGTGTAGACAGCCGCAGTGTTATAAAGTACAGACCGCACAATGGACGCTAAGAATGACGACAAAGCCAGAAAAGCTTGCGGTTCAGTCTGCGTGTTGTTGTGTATACGATCAAGGAAGCATAACGGTCATACGGTAGGGGCTTGACGAATCAGGGAAGGATACGCGATGATCCAGAAGACCCGATCAGGGAGCGAATGTGGGCGGAGCCACTCCATTGTTTTCAAAACCTTTTGGTCTGTTTACACTGAAACGCGAGTGCGGAGTTTTCAAACTAAAACGGGGGCTTCGGCGTTTTACAAAAATCTCCATTTTTGAGGGTTGAAAACGCCGGACTAGCGTAGACGACAGGCGTAACCGTAGCAACAGTTCTGCGTTTTAAAAGGAACATGCACTAGTGTAAACAAGGCCTGACAGTTCCTCGACCTCAGCTACATCACTCCAATTCATAATTAGTCTTAACGAAAGATGTTCGGAGGACTGTCTGTTTAATCCCAGACAACACAGAGTTTGTTCCTGCCTGCAATATTTTCTAGCGAATTGACTTGGTTCTATTTCCCAAAATATAAATAAACAAACTAGTCTAATTCAAACCGACTGCGACCCTGACCAGGCAGTTACTAAGGATGAATGAAGGAACACTGTAAATGCACTGCGCAGTAACTTACGTTCATGTTAATGTTTGTTTGTTTTATATCTGACTGATCAGGATAAAGTGTTTACACTAATAATGACACTAATAGTAAGCGATTCTAATACCTTCTGACTCGGCTTTGACACGTCATACTGTCTTATATCTCGAGACACTGTGTACGTGAGACGAAGAGCTTGTTGTCTTCGGTGTAAGGCTAAAATGTGGAAGTACGCTCGGTCTGTGGACGAGAGAGAGAAAGAGAGAGAGAGAGAGAGAGAGAGAGAGAGAGAGAGAGAGCATGGAGAAGGGGCACAGAAAAGTATGCTAGGACAGAACAGTACACCACTGTACACTTAATCTTAGAAGAGAACATTTTGTTGCTGCTCCGTATCACTGTGAGAAGGCAGCGGCTCACGGACTCCGCTCCACCGCTTCAATAAATGATAACAATGATTATTACATATTTGTGGCCGGGACTGTTAGACCAGGCTTGACCTAGAAGGTTCTGTTACACGGGTGTCTATAGTGCTGCTCTATTGGGAGACCAAATTAACCAAGAGAGCAGGGCTGAGTTACACACACACACACACACACACACACACACACACTCTCACTCTCACTCACTCTCTCTCTCTCACACTCACACGTGCTCTACAGAGCTGACATTAATAATGGCCATTATTTAAGATGGATGGGATTTAGTTTCATCACTATAATGTCATTTAGCTGCAAGCTACAGAGATGTGACTGAGAATAGACAGAGTAAATAAGATGGACAGGTTCTGCTTTGGTTCTGCTACTTTCCAAAAAAAAAAAACCCCAAAACATTTACATGCAAAATACAAGCCTAAAGTAGAGTAGAGTACAGTAGAGTAGAGTACAGTAGAGTAGAATAGAGTAGAGTACAGTAGAGTAGAGTACAGTAGAGTAGAATAGAGTAGAGTACAGTAGAGTAGAGCACAGTAGAGTACAGTAGAGTAGAATAGAGTAGAGCACAGTAGAGTAGAGCACAGTAGAGTACAGTAGAGTAGAAGAGAGTAGAGTACAGCACATACAGTACAGTAGAGAACAGTAGAGTAGAATAGAGTAGAGCAGAGTAGAGTAGAGAACAGTACAGTAGAGTACAGTAGAGTAGAGTAGAATAGAGTAGAGCACAGTACAGTAGAGTAGAGTAGAGTATAGTACAGTAGAGTAGAATAGAGTAGAGCACAGTACAGTAGAGTAGAGTATAGTACAATAGAGTAGAATAGAGTAGAGCACAGTACAGTAGAGTAGAGTAGAATAGAGTAGAGCACACTACAGTACAGTAGAGTAGAGTAGTGTACAGTAGAGTAGAATAGAATAGAGCACAGTACAGTAGAGTAGAGTAGAGTACAGTAGAGTAGAGTAGAATAGAGCACAGTACAGTAGAGTAGAATAGAGTAGAGTAGAGTATAGTACAGTAGAGTAGAATAGAGTAGAGCACAGTACAGTAGAGTACAGTAGAGTAGAATAGAGCACAGTACAGTAGAGTAGAATAGAGTAGAGCACACTACAGTACAGTAGAGTACAGTAGAGTAGAGTAGTGTACAGTAGAGTAGAATAGAGTAGAGCACACTACAGTAGAGTAGAATAGAGTAGAGCACACTACAGTACAGTAGAGTACAGTAGAGTAGAGTAGTGTACAGTAGAGTAGAATAGAGTAGAGCACACTACAGTAGAGTAGAATAGAGTAGAGCACACTACAGTACAGTAGAGTACAGTAGAGTAGAGTAGAGTAGTGTACAGTAGAGTAGAATAGAGTAGAGCACACTACAGTA
>JANDJT010000167.1:16472776-16492200 GCA_024331685.1 Stegophilus panzeri
CTCTCTCTCTCTCTCTCTCTCTCTCTCTCTCTCTCTCTCTCTCTCTCTCTCTCTCTCTCTCTCTCTCTCCCTCTCACCCTGACCCAGTGATGAGACCAGAAATAACCTCACTTTGTTTTTCTTATTATTTACCCAGAGTGCTTGCATGAGATGATATCATCATAACAAACACAATATCCTCTGTGTGTGTGTGTGTGTGTGTGTGTGTGTGTGTGTGTGTGCTGTGTTGTTTTCATCTTTCAAGTATTGTTCTTTCTTTCTTTCTTTCTTCCTTTCTTTCTCTCTGTGGCTTATTTTCATTATTTTCCATTCATTTTTCGTTTCTTTTCTTATTTCTTTCTCTGTCTTTTTTCTTTTCTTTGTTTCTTTTCTTCTCTTATTTAGCGTTTTTGTTATTTCTTTCTTACTCTGTGGCTTTCTTTCATTATTTTTAATTTGTTTTTCTATTCTATTCTTTTCTTTTCTTATTTTTTCTTCTGTCTGTTTCTACTGTCTCAGTTTCTTTCTTTCTTTCTTTCTTTCCATCCTTCCTTCCATCCGTCCTCTGTTCCTCTCTGGGATTTACTCTTTAGGCCCACGCCGCTCACTGTGCTGAGCCATGTCAGGTCAAACACATCCCACCTCGTTTAGTTTAGCTAGGCTAATAATAGCCCTCAGCAGTCTAGCGCGTTCTTAAACAGCTCCTCTCGCACTTCATTACTCTGTGATGTGGCACACGTCTTCCAGGATTATAACCTGTTCTCTAAAGGACCCGCTGCTCTGCCTCAATCTCCTTCCTGCTTATTACTTACTCCACAAAAGCTTACATAATCTCTGTTATAGCAAGCAGCACTTAATTAGCATTTCCATTTACAGCTGTTCAAAAGAAAAGTCCTGGCTGGAAAAGTTCCTTCAGGAAGAATGGCTATGCTACAGTCCAGGATTAAATGCTCCAACTCTCAGCATATATAGCAAGATCTACAAAAATATAGTTTATTACTGAACCACAGGCACTTCAGTTTCACTCCTAACCATGTAATTAGCACTGTGATGCTAGCAGCTTTAACTAGCCCAAGATAAATATCTTTCGACTCATTGCAATACAAATCAAACCGCAGTTACTGAGCACTCAATGAACTCCTAATCCAGAGTTAATTAGAAGCTGTTTATTTACACGCTGTTTGAAAAGTAGTGTTTTGGCGAGCAGGTTAACGGCGTGGGAACATCTCACTGCAGGAGCAGCGTGAAGTCATTAATGTTGGAAACTGATCCTCCAGCTCGGTGTGCTTTTGGCTTCCACCAGCACTAAAAGGTGCGAAGGTACAAATTAATGAATCATCTTTGTTTAGGAATGCAAAAGATCCTGGATTAGCACTTCGTCTGTCAGTGCAAAAGCTTAAGAAGACATCTGGAACGAACATCCAGTCGAATTCTGGATGCTGATCCAAGGTCAGAAGGTCTGGATTCATTTTCTATAACATCAGCTGCAAATCACAGGTTTATATTAACACATGCGTGCTAATAAATTATCGTTTCTATAGTAACAGCTTACACAGAGACTTGTATGATGGAATCATTTCCATTTTTTATTTACTTTTTTGTGTTCATTCCCCATTGATTCACTTTTGAGTCACGTTTGATTTACTATTGGTTCTTGCCTCACCCGATGAGCATGGGATTGTGTATATAAATGTCAATATCACAAACCAGCACTATTTTTGGTGTTCGTTCACCACTGATTCATGACTGTTACACCGTGGATTCCCCAAAGATTCATCATTGAATCCTCACTGATTCATTATTGATTCACCTTTGATTCATTTACATTTACATTCATTGCTGATGCTTTTATCCAAAGTGACTTACAACTGAGACAGAATACAATACTGAGTTGTTGAGCGTTGAAAGATTTGAATCATCAGTGGGGTACCAATACACAACTGAAACAGCATAGATTCACCATTGATTCATTAGTGAATTACTATTGATTCATTATTGATTCACCGTTTATTCTTCCATTAATTCTTCATTTAATCTTTAACGATTCGCCACTGATTCATCATTGATGCCCCACTGATTCTTCATTGAATCTCTGTTGATTCACCATTAATTCTTCATCGCATCGCTATTAATTCACCATTGATTCTTCATTGAATCTCTACTGATTCACCATTGATTCTTCATCGAATCTTTATTGATTCACCATTGATTCTTCATCAAATCTCTATTGATTCTTCATCGAATCTCTATTGATTCACCATTGATTCTTCATTGAATCTCTACTGAGTCACCATTGATTCTTCCTTGAATCTGTATTGATTGACCATTGATTCTTTGTCGACTCTCTATTGATTCACCCTTGATTCTTTACTGAATCTCTACTGATTCCCTTCTAATTCACCATTCATTTATCATTTTTTCACAATTGATTCATCATTGATTCACCGTTGATTTTTTAATTGAATCTCTATTGATTCCCATCTGATTCACCATTCAGTTACCATTCTTTCACTATTGATTCTTCATTGAATCGCTATTGCCTCACCAGTGCTTTACCATTGATTCATTATTGATTCATGCCTCATGTGATCAGCCTGAGATTGTGGACTGGAGCACACACGGTTGTCCATAACACACACGGCCATAATGCCAGATCTGAAGTTCATGGAGTGCAGCTCTGTCTCTCGAAGGACACAGACACACGGCGCCCTTTGCTCTTTTATGTTTCCTGTGTGTGTGTCCTGGTTGCTATAGCAGAGTCTTTGCCAATATGGATCTGGCAGAATAGATGGAGGCAGGTGGAGGTCTGCTGAGTGTACAGCGATGTCACTGATGCTCTGTGTGTATGTATATATGTGTGTGTGTGTGTGTGTGTGTGTGTGTAGACGTGCAAGGACCAGTTACCGTAAGGTAGCGACGTCTTACCACTCTGTTGTCATGGTCTCAGTATTTGTGGATGGCAAAAACGTGGAGAAGTGGTAGTGGGGATTTGATTTGTTGATGCGTGTGTGTTTGCTTGTTCAGCAATGAGACAACATTTTCCTACATGGCTTTTTACCGGTGAGCGTTCCTCTGCATGCGTGCGTCGCTTGTGTTTCTGCACATGCTGATGATGTCTGATAAACGATGTCCGATAAACGGCTTCTGAACGTCGCGTCGTGTGAGCAGCGTCACGATCCGATCTACACCGTAGAAGCCATCAGACAGTTAGCTTGGTCAGTTACTGTGCTGTTATCTTCGTAGTGTGGTTGCTCGGCAACCTGATATACATGCTATAGGCTACACATGAAGTTTCACAATCGACGTTTGTCACTTCCTTCCTTCCTTAGTGGCCTTTTTTTCTTTCCTTCCATCTTTCTTTCCCTCCATCCTGCCTTAAAGCATTAAAGCTTTACTTTCATTTCATAACAAACAGCTTAATAAAATTTCCTAAATCGGAAATTTCGTACTTTTTGCTACACTATATTTTTTAAAAATGTTATTTTTCCGAGAGAAATTTTAGCTCTGAGTGGTATACAATTGCTACACGATCCTTTTTTTCCTTTTTTTTTCCTTTTTTTACCCAGATACCCGACCAGCAGCGTGTATCCTGCTCGATAAAGCGCTGACCGATTCTGCTCAGTCGTTCTGAGTCATTAGTTATACTAATAAACTCTGTCAGCTATTTTCACACACGTTCCCAGCGACGCTTGTGGGATATTTTTACCTTTCTGAAGACACGAAGCGTTCCGAATGCTGAAACGTCCGTCTTTCTGCGTGAGAAACAGACACGGCGGACAGGGACGCAGAGACAAAGCTTCAGTGTTAAAGCAGGACACAGAGGGAGACAAGCGAGCGGATTCTAGCACTCGGAATAGAGAAGGCCGGGACGTGAAGGTCAGCTCGAAGGTCGAGCTCCTGTCACTGAGACGCTCCCTCACTTAGACATCTAACACAGGAGAAAGAGCTCCTAGAATAGCACGAGCATGTGACCGGTTTGGCGTTCCTCTGACGAAAGGTGATGAGGGTCAGCTACTGAATGTGTTTTTCTTTCATTTCCATCACTTTTATTTTTATTTCACGACTCGTTTAATTTTATAGCGCGCCTTTTCTCAGTACTCAAGATCGCATTTAACGTTTAGGAAAAAAGAAAAAAAAAACCCACAAAGACGTAAAATAGTGATAAAACAAACAAAAGAGTGCGGCTCCAGAACAATGTGATTTCTCTCGCTCAACAACGGTAATGTCGCCACGGTGATTTTTATAACATCGGGGGGCGGGACACTTCGGATTCTAGAGAGCGTTCGATTGGACAGAAAGTCCGACGCGAAGCTGACGTGCAGAATGATGTCATCGAAATCATCGCACGCGTATCGATGTTAGAGAGAGACTGTAAAACGTCTCGAATTTCGTTGTTATGGAGCAACACTAGCTTATAGATAACCTTGGGGCGGACGTATTCGTACTAAACGCCCCAAAAGATCCGTTTAGATTTTACAGGGACTTTAAAATTGGTGAAAGAAAGCCACAGTGGACAAGCGCTACATTCTCACGTGCTTCCCGTAGATCTTAAAATAGACCCGAAATGTTATTAACATGTCCGGACAGGATTCCCTGTCCTTCCCGTTAGCCTTTTTATCTATGGTTACTGTTGGTCTGTTGTTGTTATGGAATTCTGACGACTAAATATACTCCAGCACAGGCTCTTATCTCGGAATATACAGTAAGTGGAACCCGGAATCGTACAGAGACCTCATTCATCCATCCCTGCTCTGTGACAAGCTTTTCCCATGTTTCCTGTCTGTCCTTCGCCTAATCGCTTCTCTATGCCTGATAATACTTTCGAGATCCCCAGAAGCGAGGGAGCGAGCGTGTTGCTGACGCTGTGTTGGGGAACGTGTTTGCCAGACGGGGATCTGGCCGAGCGGATCGGATCGTCGATTGGGAATGTAAGAGGAAGCCTGAATACGATCGCGACCCGAACACGGCATTGTTCACAAACATCCCACACCACAGGAAGCCGTGACACCAGCAGGAAGCAGACACGTCCTGCTGCAGCTGACACCAATAACAGCGGGAAAATTAGCTTAATGCAAACACACACACACACACACACACACACACACACTAATGCATTCTCTACTGTTGAACTTTCATCCCTCTGGTATTTAACGCTCATTGAGTAAGCAATTGCTCATGGCTATTGAGCATCCTTTATGTGTGTGTGTGTGTGTGTGTGTGTGTGTGAGTGATCGTTTGGGTTGCTAAACTATGCAGCCTGACCGGATACGGTTATGTAGGTGTACATGACGTTATTCAGTAATGTCCTGGTTCAGGATGAATTATAATTGATCTTCAAGACATTTCAATGTGACTTTTATTTACTTTTTATTCACAAATTCATCCTCTTAGTCCTAGTAAGCAAGTCATTTTTGTCTTTGAAGAAATTAATATGAATTACAACAAGCAAGAGTGATGCAAATTATGCAAATTTGTGCATTAGGGTCAGTATTTAAGATTTAAGACAGATTTTTAATTTTTTTTTTTACTTTTAGTCGTTGTCAATTTCCACTCAATACTGCATTCCCTGCTGTCACCACTAGGGGAAGGTGAACGTTAAGGCTAGCATGTGCTAACTCTGAAAAACTTGAAGCCAGTGAGCTTTTGCTCGTGCTACATGTACGTCAATACTTCAGCTCAGAGGAAAGAGCTGTCTGCCCTCTTCCACATACTGTACATGAGCATGTAGATTCGCTTTGATTGACAGCTGAGTAAGTAACATCATCCCGCCCAGCCAGAAAGCACGGCCAATCACTGTCCTGGCCACTGATGTATATAAATATACTGTATATAGGCTGAAACGACACAAAAGCAAGCCGGTTATTTAATTTTTTACACATGCTTTACCCAAGTATTGTGGATTCTCATGATGAAATCTTTCATGAGAAGCCGTGACTCATCATCAGTGCTCGGAAAGTAATAGACAGACGACTTAATCGCTCATGCCGCTGATGACTTTACCTCGAGTATTCATTTACAGACGTACCCTGAGGTCAGCACATGAAATGATAAAATAACCGTCTGCTGTTTTTATTCAGCACGACAGCCTTGTTCTTGCTCCACCCATTTGTGTTTAAAGCGAGTATTATTATAAAAGTAGATCGCTCCATTGTGAGACCTTTTACCCTCGGGAGAAAGAGGTCACGTCCTGCGTCCTGCTCTCACACACATTCGGCACAATGCGAGGAAACTGAGACCCAAACATTCACAACGTCTCAGAGAAGTCGCTCGGGGACGAGCATTGTGCTCAGGTCGCTGATTTTGTCCAACGTAGATGGAGAAGAAAGAAATGAGGGAGAGAAACGAACGGAAAGGTACGAGGAGGAAGCATGATGCAAAAGGGCCGGAATAACAGGAAGGTAATTACCCGAGTCGCAGTCTGTAACAGGAAGTAGGAACGACACTCAGTTAAAGGTTGAGTTGTCAAGAGCATGAGATATTGAAGTTAGTGTTTCGGGGTGGGTGTGGTGGCATGACACGAAGCGGAGTTACTGTTTCAGCCTGAGGTTGATTATTTTCCTATAACAGCACGTCCTGAAGTGTTTTATTCCTCTTATACAACAGAAATCTGTTCGGTTTTTTTTTTTTTTTTTTTTTTTTACATTTTTTTTATTATTCCTTAATAAGTGAATATAGTTTATAGTTAGGGTTAGGGTTAATTCCTGGTATAACAGTTTGTTCTCTCTCCTGAAGTTGATAAGGCAAAAATAAATAAATAAATAAATCAGCTTGTCATGTTACCAAGAACTCCAGGACTTTCTGACACTGGAGACTCCTTCCATAAATGTTAAATAAACGTCTCCTTATCAATAATTAGAGCTTGCTTTGTGAAAAACCAACGCAGTCCCTGAAAATTAGTGGCTACTATAACAAATAGTAACCTGCGATTTTGCTGTCAGCGCTATTGTTATAGAAAACACCTTCTGACCAATCAGAATCGAGATCTCAACAGTGCTATGATGTGATTTGTTTTGAAGTAAATTCATTTGAAGATGCTTGGAGAAAAAAAACCCAGCAGTCTGATATAGCAAAATATCACTAGTTGCTAATATTGTATGCTTTATTTATTCATTTTCAAACCCTTTCACATAGGGTGCCAATAGTTAAACTGTAGACTTTGACACAAATAGGCATAATATAATATAATATAATATAATATAATATAATGTAGCATAATGTACTGTATTTCTTTAAATGTTTCACAAAGAAACTATGATTGTTGTCTAGTGAAAAAATATCCTTCGTTGTATGGTGTCGCTTTTATAAAACAAATATTTCATCAATGATTGTATGATTTTCCCTGCACTCTTGTTCGACTCATGCTAGCTGTTTGCGCTGTCAGTGTTCAGTGACCCGACGTTGTCTCCGTCTCTCATTCAGTACGTTTACACGGACGACAATAATCCGGTATTAACCCGATTAAGACGATACTCTGATTAAGAAACTAGCGTGTAAACAGAGATTATTGATGACCTTAATCCGGGTAAAGTCATACTCGAAGTAAACGCAAATGGAATTAAGACGTGTGGAGTATTCCTGTTTTAGTCGCATTATCGACGTGTATTACAGACATGTACACACCTTAATCACACTATTAATGCCGTGTGGGAGATTTCACCGCATTGTGCGACAGGACACGTACACACACGGCAGCGCTCGACCGTTTGACTATATAGACGGTAAGTACGCGGATTGGGACGCAGCACACGGCTTCAAGCGGTCGTCTGTTTGCACGTACAGCGTGACAAATAATGAACTGCACTTGAAGCGTTCGTAAAATTAAAAATGAAACACCCAAAACTGTATACGGTCCCATAAACGAAGACGAACCGTATATCGATACGTGAAATTCTGGAGGGAACGTCGGACGGCGTGGCGTGGGGACGTAATGGCGTGTGCCGTTAATCGATCTGTGTTCTATAACACGTAAAACAGGAACATGAAAGGAGTATTCTAAAAGCGACTCATGTAAACACCTTAATCAGAATATCGTCTTATTCAGAATAAGGTCAATAATTAGATTACGGCTGTCCGTGTAAACGTAGTCAGTGACAGAAGCTCTCAGCGAGGACTCGGGAAAAGGGATTTTCTTGGCTGACATTTCCCGTGACGCACTGGAGCGCTTGCACCCAAATAACCCGAATGTTAAAAATGTGAAGCATGCGTATGGCGCAAGATCAGATTGTTACAAAGGATTAACATAAAGCGTGCAGATCATTCGTCTATCTGAGATGGGATCGCTCGCGTGTTTCAGTGTGTCTCTACAGCGAGTGTCCATTTGCTCTTTACGAAGTTCTTTTCTGAGGAAACATATGGGGAAATCGTATGAGTAATGGACTAACTACAGCGTCGTTGATCCTGTTGGGCTTTATCTAGGGCTTTATCTAGGGCTTAATTATCTCGAACAAAAAATAAAGCTTGGAAAGAAGATCATCGGTGCCTCTGGTGAGCGTATGTAGCTAGTTCAGTTAGCTTGCTTTGCAAATGTAATCTGAATACGAAGCCTAGCATGTAACGTGTAAATAAAACAAACAAACCACTGATTTGTTCGTTATTTATTTTATATTTAACTAGTTAGCATTAGAAGATACATATATGTACTACGGTTTCTCATCAGAACTAAGAAAATGGTGGACTGGCCACGCCCACAAGTGACAACTGTAGCGGTTGCTAAACCGCTACAAGAGACCAATTGCAAGCTCTCTAAAAAGGTTTAGAGGTTGTTTTCCTGTCAGAAAAAAAGGTTTCACAACCCCTTTAGCAAGTTAAGGACCCCTTGAAGAACCATTTTTTCTAAGAGTGCAGCTAATGTGTGCTTTTCCTCCTTAATTGTTCATTTTATCACCAGCTTATTTTTGCTCTAGCACTTCCTTATTCTCTTCTTAACATTCAGCCAAATCTTTTTTTTTTTTCTCCCCTCAGTATCACTATGATGTGTGTGTGTGGTTAAATGTAGCTAAATTTAGCTAATACAGGCCATGCCAGCGCTGTGTGATGCGTGCTAAACGTCTGTGCATGAAAAGAATAGAGCTTTATTATGTCTTCCTTGTAATTTCACACCATATGGAATACATGACTATAAAGATGTGTTTTTATTTTCTGTTTTGTTTTGTTGGCAGAAGGCATGCGTGAACCTGAATCTGAAACATCTGGCAGGCTGCGATACGAATAACACGAACTGTAGATTGTTAAAACGCTGTCAGTTAAACGCTGCTTTTAGTCGTTTAAGAAATAAAAGACAAGAGGATGTGATGTTATAAAATATTAATCAATGACCGGGTGGTGTGATGTGATGTGGCCCAAAATTGTTTATTTTCCTCTAATAGAACATGCCAAAGTGTTTGATTCCTAGCAATTTGCTAACGCTAACATTGATTTTAAATTAAAGAATGAGATTATATTATTTTATATCAGCTTATAGTTACAGTTTAACCCCTTACTGTATGGTGTTGCCGTATGGCAACAATGAATTTATCTCCAATTTTTTTGATAGGCAATAATACAAAGCTACTATTTTCCTATGTAATTGGAAAAAAATGGGGCTTTACCTTTGACATAAGAAATAAAATGACCAGGAAGTGCTGTTTGCACTTCCTTTTCTGCAATCACATGGCATGGTGAAGGTCATCATCAGAGGGCTCTTAAAATTTTATTAATTTTTCAATATTTAAGCAAAACTACTTCAAGGAAAACATTTAAACACTATCTTAGATAAGTTAACATTTATTTTCTGTCATTTCAACAAGTTTATATATTTTATTATTCTGTTCAATGGTAAAATGAAATTGTTGCCATATGGCAACAAGATGCGATGATGGAACTGTAGTATGTGCGTTCATGAATTGAAACAGGCCTACATAGCAAAAACGACACTAGACTCCTCTAATAGTATATTTACATTTTTTCACATATAAAAATAAGAAAACTGGTGTAATTTCAGACCTTTCGCAATTTCACCTTATTTTCAAAATGTTATGTTTCAAGAGAAAGAATTAAAAAGATACTTTACCCAAAACACGTTTGGATAAAATTTTTTGCGTGAGTAAATCCATCTACATACTTTTTTACAACTGTAATTTCTTTCTAGAAGATATAACTTTTACATGCTTACTAGGTGGTAAAAAAATGTCACTCATATTTTGTGTTATTGTTGATTATATGATACTTTTCACCATTGCACATTGTTGCCATACGGCAACAATTTACCAGCTACTCCCCCCCTCTAAATTCTTTTTATTTTATTTAAAAATATTTTGAACTAATTCAAGTAGTAAAAATCGTTAAAAAAAAAAACAACCCTTTTTTTCTTAATGTAAATGTAATAATTCATGCAGTAGAGCGTTAAGGGCATAGAACATCAGCAAAACATGTTCGTTCCTGTTATTGCTTATGTTTTAGCAGCAAAAAGAGTCGCTCCCTCACCAGCCTCTCTCATTTTCTCTTTCTTGAAGCGAAAAAAACCTAAAAAATTAAGCTTGTAATGTTACCAAGAAACCGCAAAGCATAAAGTCCTCTGTCCTGAAACCTTTCCTGGAAGAGCTTTACCTCTTCCTTACACAAAACTTTACCATAACAACAATTTTCACAAAGTTTTTCACTTTGTTTATGTTGAGCGTCGGCTAAACCAGTCCCTATGTTAGTTGTTACTACAGAAACAATAACATATTAGAATATTAGCATTAACACGAACCACTTTCTGTTAGAGGAAATTAAAAATCAGCACCGTCTGAACAAACATAATCAAGAATTCAACAGCTCTGTGGTATAAAAAGGCTTCTCAGTGTTGTTATGCATCATTTATTCACGCTTCTCTAGAACTCTACAGGACATGCTATTGTGTTTGTATTCGGTAGAACTAATACATACTACAAAGCCACTGTTAACGGGAAGTGTTTTGTTCAGGTAAAAGAAATACGACGATATCCGTAAAGAAGCTTGCGTTTCATAAAGATGAGTCATATCTGCGCAAGGCATCCTTTATGCTAATCCGCCGAACAACTCCGACCTCCCAGTGAAGCGACTGGTTTACATTTTTTCGAAGTTTGTAAATGACCTGTTTAGGGAAATGCTAGTAAATAGTTGCGTTTGTGCTGACCGCAGATGCATCTGGCGAACAGCTGGACGCCGTTAAGGGCGCCCGTCCGAGCAAGCTTCATGAGAGGAAGGAGAGGAGCGTTTTAACGAACTTCCTCCTGAGTGTTTATGTGTTTGCGTTTGGTGTGCCAGAGAAGATCTGCTCCATCTTGTCGTGTCCCAGCTGTCTCTCAGGACATTGTAAACAAACAGCACAACAACAACAACAACAACAAAAAATTAATTTCAAGAAAGTAAAAAAAAATCCTGTATTTCTGAGAAATGAGTCATTTTTTTTTGTGTGTAAAAAGAAAAATAATCCTGTCAAACATGTTTTGCTTTAGACATGTAATCTCATTTTAAGAAAAATATATCTAACTTTGTCTTAATAAAATCTTCCGGTAAATATTAAGTTAGATTTAACCAGTAACAAGCTATAACAATGGTTTGCATAATATTCCAATTGTTCAGTGAAAAGCAGCTATGTGTCATGGTTATGCTGAAATCCACACTGAACTACATTATCCATCAGCCCCAGCACGTCACATGACCATGTCACATGTCCCACTGATCACTCGCACCTGTTCTGTGTTACCCATAATAAGCACTCCTATAAAAGTTCTACTTTTTCAGCACCTGATTGTTGAGCTTTTCTTTGTTGCTATCGTGAAAATGGGCGACATTTATCTAATATTTCCTATGATGAGATTATTATAAATAAAATATATTATTCAGCCTGTTTTTAGGTGCTTTTAGACATTTCAAGCCAACATTCTAAATAAATACTTTAAAAATAGTTTAAAAAAAAAAAAAAGTAATGTTACGCCCTAGTTTTTGTTTTCTGAGTACTGCTTCATTGTACTTCCTAGTTTTGACCTTCCCCTTGTTTGACACAGATCATGGATCATTCTTGTTTGACACATAGGATTTTTGGATTTGGCCAAATAAAGCTCATATGCCATGAGTTTACACAAGGAAAAAACTGTTTGTGTTCCTGTATGTTTGAGCTCAAAATATGCATATAAATATATATATATTTATATATATATATATATATAAACCCTTGCTGAAGGGTGCCAATAATTCTGGAAGGCAAACAAAGATCCGAAAATTCCAAAGTGTAAAAAATATATATAAAAGATAATAGAACAAGTCTATTTCAAGCCTGAAATTAGTTTTTAAAAAATGTCTAGATTTTTTGTAGGACTTATCGTGTAAGAAATATAGAGGAGAGTTCAGGACAGCCGCATATGTAATATACAGATTTCCCTCCTCTGCACCCTATTGGCAGTGCTAATGCTGCCTGTGGAACACTTTCCCTCAGGGTTTTTTTTTTTTTTTAACTTTGGTTACTTTGGTTCTCATGTTCCAAGCTCTAAGATTAGCCACTTTATTTTCATAGCACTTTTGACCCTGGTGGGATTATGGGTAACAGCCGTTCTCAGGTTTCTGCTCTTCCGAAAGCGAGGTCTCATGGCATTGCGGTTTGGCACATTAAAACGGCTGTCTGACCCAGTGAGAACCGGCCCTGATGTGGTCGAGGGCAAGACGCAGCCTGACAACTCTAGACAGCAACTGAATCAAACGAGTGGTGTTAATAGGAATTTATTACAAGTACTGATAAGAGCTATTGACATGCTGCCAGAGCCAAAGCTGGGTCTGGGAACTAGCTAATATCTTTTTTAGGAACCAAAACAATTGAAAACATCAGACTTCTTGTGCTAGTCTGAAGTGAAGTGAGGGTTGTAACATAAATGCAAATGTATGTAAACATCTAGGAAAGGAAGCTCAGTGCTGAAGAATATAATATAAGGTAATAATAGAGTAAATAATAGTTTGTTACTCTACTGTGTACACCTTTTCCGTGTTATTTCTTGATTTGTTTGCTCATTTATACCCTGTTGTGCCCATGTTGTGCAAACTTTTTTATCATGAAATTAGTCACTTTAGGCCCTAGTTTTGTTTTCTGAGGACCGTTTCATTATACTTCCTAGTTTTGACCTTTCCCTTGTTTGATAACGGATCATCCTTGTTTGATGTCGCCTGCTGTGTTTGACACAATAGAATTCTCGGGTTTGACCAAATAAAGCTCATACGTCATTTTTACGTCAAGTTTACACACACACAAAAAAAACTGCAAATGCGGAATAAAACGTTATTTGTGTTCCTGTATGTTTGAGCTCAAACTATCCTCTTATCGCGCATATTACATATGCAATTTATATATACATATATATATACACACACCCTTGCTGAAGGGCACACAAAGTTGGCAAAAGTTCAAAGTGTACTCTATGTGCAATGCCAGAACATTAAGTGTATACTTCGGACTTGTGCCCTTGAAGCACTTAGCATTCATCTAGCTTCTGTCTCTCTCTCTCTCTCTCTCTCTCTGTACTGTTGTTTATTATTCTGATCTACAGCCTCGGTGCTAGCATTACAATAAGCTCTGAACGCATGCTAGCAGTGGTCTATTTGCTTCCATGCTCACTTATCCTAGAGCCTCATCGTAACCCCACGAGTCTCGAGAACAGTGTGTACAGCTCTGACTCTTTATGAGGTGTTTAAGAGGAATTGGGGGAGGTGAAAATGCACTTTCTGGAAATATTGTTCAACTAGGTTTTACTGGATGTATGATGCTTAATAGATTAGAAGGTTTAATTGTTGTGTACACTTACAGGTCTGGTTTCGGGTAAATGACATGATGCAGTGACTGATAATCCATTTCATATTGTTTAGATCTTGTTCTGTCAAACACAAACCTAACCTTTCAGACTTTTGCTCAACATTTGTGCAGCTCGGATGACGTAGGTCAGTTTGTTGTTTTTTTTCTTCCATTCCACATATAGGAGATTGGAATCTGTAAAATATTTCAATTTAATGTGGGTGTATGTTGCATCAAGGCAAGTATAAATTCCACTAATCATCATGTGAATTCTGGTGGCATTTCAGTTCCAGGTTGTAACACTACAAAATATAGATATAAGTTCAATGGAGGGTAAATACTTATGCAAGGCACTGTAAGTCCGTATCAATCGAGCTAAAGGGGGCGCCAATAAAGTAAAATGGTGAAATTGGTGAAGTTGAAGTCTTGTAGTTTGTTTGATGTTGTTATGCTAGCGCTAATCTGATGCTAGTTTGCACCATTCAGAAAACATGAGATATATAGAAATATAGAAAAGCTTGAACATAGATAGATATGCAACAACATATCATCCATTGAATGCAAAAGTATGCACCCCCATGGGGTTTCAGTGAGAAAATAGTTAAACATACTATTTATTTTTAAAGTGTCTTGTATCAAGACAACAATCCAAAACAAGACAAAATCAGAAAGATACTTTGGAATGTTGTGACCTGATCTGAACAAGGCAGTGTATGACATCTGGCTGAGTTTGAACTGATTATGTCAAGAACATTATAAGAGGCGCTACAGTGGTGCTAATATTAAAACTGAGAAGATCCCAAAGACATTCAGGAAGTTTGAAACACGTTTGAGGCAGTAATGAAGGAAAACGGTGTAAAAATCGTCTTGAAGTCAAATGAGCCATGAAGTTTGGTTGAAGATTAGTTAATGCTAAGCTGAGGCTAAAATCCTGGAAAATCTCGAATNNNNAACAACATATGATACGTACAGTGGGTTCAAAGGTTTGCAACCCCCAATTTCAAGAACAATATAAGGGGTGCCAATATTAAAGACATTCAGAAGGTTTGATGTAGTTACAATGGGAAATGATTGGCATATAAGTTCACAGTCAGTAATGGAGATGACTCCTGTCACAATTCGTTTGGTTAAAGTGGTAATGCTGATGCTAATCTGTGGCAATTTTGTACGATTCCTCTTGTCATGAATTCAGAAAATAGAAAATTGGATTTGTTGAAATACAGAATGTTAAACAGACTGTTTACCTGTGTCTGTGCCAGGATTGGGGTACGTGTTGTCCTGGCACAGTGTGAGAGCTCAGCTCCATGTAAGACCATATCAGGATCAAGACTTGAGGTCGCTTCCCAACACAATGGGGCATTCTTTAACAAACACATTACCCAGAACAGCCCACCCCCTCTCTCCAGCCCGGGAGAGTCTCAGACCGATTACTGCCTCCTCACCTCCCACACCAACCCCCCCTTCTTCCTCCACATTCCACTTATCCAATCAGAAGGCTCCAAAGACAGGAAGGTAACCTGACTCCAAGGTCTAAGCCCGAGGCTTTAATCTTGGCCACAGTTTGAGGGTAGTAGAAGGATTCACAGAGGTTCCTTTCTCATCAAAAACACACTCTGGGTCTATTCCAGAACATTAAATTAGCTGGGCCAACACACACACACACACACACACACACACACACACACATGCACACACACACCTAATCTGGTGCAGGGTCCATTACACATTCTCCAGGACTATGGCTCTTGAGGATTTAGCCCAGTCTGGTTTCCACATGCTCATTGGCAACCTGGATGGATGATGCCTACTGTTGTTCTTTTGCTCTCCCCGCAGCTGAGCGCCGGATCCGAGTGCAGCTGTGACGTCAGCCCTGACGGAACCAAGAAGAAGAAGTCCAAGAACCTGTAAGTTCTTCTGTTTCCTCAGACTGCTATCTCTCTGGTATACTGTTGAGTTTTCCTGCTCGACCAGTCGACACAAAAGCTATTCCTGATTCAAAGTGCAAGCTAGAAAAACACTGATTTTCTTCAGTTACCTGATGTTCCCAGGGGGTTTCAGGCGGCATTGTGGTTCCTCACACCACCGCATGTTAAATACGCATTTGAGAACTTTGAAATCCGAGCGTCTTTTCTTCTGTTGTACAGCCTGGGTTGGGGGAAAAGTGCATCACTGGGACATTTCTTCACAGGGCCACGTAATGTGAAACTTTTTCTTTGTGTGTACAATCACATCTCTATAAAAAAAAAAAAAGTGCTTCTGGCACTTCATTTAAACCACTGTTTCCCTGATTATATATATATATATATATATATAATTATCTGAGAGGCCTAAAATCATGACCTTGTACTCAACACACACCATGCTGAACTGGTGCCATGATTGGAGATTAGTTTAATACCTTAGGGATTTCAAATTTTCTCCAGTTTCACGTCTAGGAAATGTTACGTTACTTCACATTAGTAGGAAAAATATTCCACTAGCAATACAAAATATTATTTTTCTTCTATAATTTTCCAAGCCATGGTTTTAGCAGTTATTAATAGTAGTCATAGTGTTTAATAATAGTAATAATAATAATAATAATAATAATAATAATAAATATAGCTTTTTTTTTTAAACATCTTTATTTGTTTTAGATATACTGGAGGATATAAATGGGGGGTGAATTTTCATGGGGGTGTTTTAGGAGGATAAAATAGAAAGTGTTGAGAAAACAGGAAGTGCTTTGTGCTGGTGTTATAGATGTAATAAAATATTTATTGCTGTATTTATTTACTTTGTGCTTTTTATCCACACGAGTGGAAAAACTGTAAATGGTCACACAATACACACCACAACTTGATAGGAATGGATGATTGAAATGATTGAAACTCCTGTGAAACTTGACTAGCAGGTTACTGTTTCTTTTCTTTTTTTTCTTTCTTTCTTTCTTTTTTTTTTTTTTTACAATTAAAGGAGAACTCCATCCTGGAACACACTGAATCTGTTTATACTGGAATATTTGTGATGTTTTTAGAGATTTTGGCGCTAGATTGTCGGTCGGTTTGTTGCTGTTTTCGTTATTTCCCACTGAGAAGCTTGTTAAAGTCCCAGAATGCAATGCAGCTATATGGCACAGTCTTGCACTTGGTTACGGCAGAGATGTAGCTCGGCTAGTTAGCATTCCATGAGATGTTTAGCTTGATGCATTGATGGCGGTATTAGCATGGAAGGACTAAAGCTCCGCCGCATCGATCTTTTTAGGTGGAGATGACGCGAGGGCTAAATCCTACTGGCGTGGCCTATCAAATGGCATTGTGGGTAATGTAGGAAACCGTTAACTAAAGTATAAACGGACCAACATGTCAAAGAAAGACGCTTGAAAACCCCCAAAACTATATAGAGAACTAGCATAACTAGCACTTAATTCGAATTTTTGTGTGGGATTTTCAATTATATGCAGGTTTTTGTAGTTTTCATGAACTGTAGCACAGAGTTTATACTTAAATGTGGAGCATTGTGCTTCCATATTTGCGCCAGTCACCTTGAGAATCTCGTTCCAGCGAGAACTCGATGTGAAATCAATTGTGGGGGAAAAAAATGAAATATGTTAAAGCTGTCGTAAATGTGATCAGTGCGCGCGTGTGTGTTCTCACCAGCGAGGTCTTATTGGTGTGTGTGAGAACTTACATTAATCAGAGAGAGATGATCTCCAGTGTGCGACGTGTGAAAGTTCACGTCGGTGTTAAAGCCGCCCGTGCTTCATCAGCTGTTGATTAGCTCAGCGTCACTCACGTGTTAATCAAAGGCCACACGTTAACACCTACTTAAACAATGGCTGCTGAGTGTTGGCTAATCTTTAGTTCCGTCAGGATGGACTGACGTGGCACCAGTGGTGAACTATTACTATTCATTGTAAAAAATAAAATCGGATATTTATGATACAAATATTTGATACACCTAAGAAAGATACGCGATAAAGCGACTGATCTGAGATTTAAAAATATGTTTTTCCTTTTATAATGTAAATCCAAAATGAAAATTTCACCAGCAAACCCAAATACCTAAGTGAAATTTCGACTGTTCCTCAGAGTTTGTAACGGATTGTTCGGTTAATCGGCCATTTATTTTAAATTGGACTCCGTTTTTTACCCAATTTCACCTAGCTTTAGACTTAGTTATGTGCTTTCAAGCACTGCGATGAAAAATATTTGCTATACCTACTAAAGATACAGCCAAAAAATAAAGCTCTTGACCTGAGGTTACATTTTTATTTCCCCTTTACAACAGAGTAAAATGAAAGACCCGAATATCCCAGTGAAATTACTGGATCTTTCTAGAATGTTAACTTTGAACCCAGTTTTCATCCCATTGTGCCACTTCTCAACTAGCTTTAGACTCACTTATGTGGATTTATTCACTGTATGACACACACTTACTTATAACATTTTTATTTATTTTTTGCTCAGGTAGGGGGTGTGGCTTTCAGATCGTTTGGTTTATCATTGATTCTTTCAATTTTAACACCATTTTGTCCAATTTTGCCAATTCCCACTAGGTTTTAGACTTAGTTATGTAGTTTCAACCACTGCAATGACCTCCAAAATGAACATTTCACCAGCAGACCCGAATACCACAGTGGAATTACTGGAAATGTATAATTCATTGTTTGTTTAATCAGTCCACACCTATTTCTTTTAGATTTGAGTCAGTTTTCTTCCAATTTCACAAATTCCCAGTTGCTTACACAATACTAAACTGTAAAAGTTTCTTTTATATGCTAATTAGCATCACAGCTCCAGTCAAATAATAAAAAAAAAAAAACCCAACATTTTTTGGCTGATTGGCTGTAGTCAGTAGTGTAGATTTTGTTTTTGGCTGAAGTGTTTGTTTAAGTTCAGGTACAGTACACTCTCAGTCCCGCTGTGGACTCAGACGGAGCAGGGTATGTACTCATTCAAAGCCGGACTAAAATCAGAAGAATCCCCCAAATCAGAGCTGGCACTCTATCAAGGCCATTTGTTTTTGGCTTTAGTTCTGACACACAGAGAGGAGGGATATCCAGAACTGGAAGTTACTTGGAAGCAAAATGTCAGACATGAAAGAAGTGATCCTGGAAAGACAGCTAGAGCGTAAAATCGAACGGAAAAAGAATCGAACGGCTGCGTGTTGCTTACGAGAACATGCGGCCTCGATTCAGACATGACGAGTTACAGTTGCGGTCATAAGTTTACATACGCTTGCTGAATCTGCAAAATGTTGATGATGAAAATAAAAATAAAAATAAAGAGGGAACATTAAAATGGTATTTAGTTTTGTTATTTAGTCCTGCCTCGAATAAGCTGTTTTTATGTTTTGTGAGAGTTGTTCATGAGTCCCGCGTTTGTCCTGAGCAGTTAACCTGCCCATTGTTTTCCAGAAAAATCCTCCAGATCTTGCACATTCTTTGCTTTTCCAGCATCTTCTGCATATTTGACCCGTTTCAAACAGTGACTATATGATGCCGAGATCCATCTTTTCCCACCGAGGCCAACCGAGGGACTCGTACACGACTATTACAAAAAGTGCAAACGTTCACTGGTGCTCAAGAAGGCAACACGATACATTAAGACCCAGGGGGGTGTAAACTTTTGAACAGGATGATCGGTGTAAATTGTTATTATTTTGTCTTCTGGGAAACATGTAAATA
>JANDJT010000167.1:16492300-16503482 GCA_024331685.1 Stegophilus panzeri
ACAATTTACACCGATCATCCTGTTCAAAAGTTTACACCCCCCATGGCTCTTAATGTATCGTGTTGCCTTCTTGAGCACCAGTAGCGGAAATACCCCATACTTTCGATTTGCTTGTCATTTTAAAATGCTTTAGAATTTTTTTTATTTTAGTGGGCCACCTAAAATGACATCAGTTCATAATTTTTCTTCGTTTCTGCGATTTTAACACCAAATTTCTGTCTGAACGCCAAATTTCCAACATCGAAGTCATTTTTAAAAGTTAGTTAATATTACCCTAGTGATGCTTTGCTTACACTTATAGGCTAAGTACACTAAATAGCCAGCGTGCAACATTCCAGTAGTGTTAGTTTATTTAAATGATGATTTTTGTGCCATGTTGTATTATTTAGAAAGATTTGAAAGTTTAATACTTCATGTAATACTAATAGCAAGCCACTGTACTGCTTCTTCAGCTAGCTATTAGTATTAAAATATATAAAGTTATCATTTAGAAAGGTCATTTTCTGTTTAGTCCAGTTATGTAATAACCGAAATTATTCACCCCTCATTGCAAATCAGGTTTATTGTCAAAATTTACAGGAGAAATCATTATAAGTTGCGCTTTCTGTAGAATTTGGGGGGGAAACCCACTCGAAGCGTTCGTCGTGTCGAACTATTTCGATCGTGTTTGTTTGATTTGTTCGTTGCAAACAGCTGAAGGTCTGTAAACTTTGACAATAAACCTGATTTGCAATGGGGGTTGGATAACTGTAGTTGGGGTTGGTTTTGTCTAGACCTGGTAAGTCCTGGGCTCGAGTCCAAGAGTAATACTAGTAGCAGTAATAAAAGTAGTAGTAATAGTAGGAGTAGTAACAGTTACTTCATTAATTTTGCTAACACGATTTGAGAGGAACATTACATGTGCTAACAAACCCTTTTAACTGATACCCTAAAGTCATTTCCTGGATTTTCCTGGATCTTTGACACATTGAGTGAGCTGTAAACATGCGGATACACAACACAGGAGCGTCTCCTCTCCGCACTGTGATTGGCTGAGGCCCGATCCCACCCCCGCCCTACTGTCTTCCCCTCCTCTGGCTTTAAAAAGGCTCAGAGGAGCTGAGTGGGGCTAGATGAATGCACCTCTTGCCCACCCTGCCCCACACACACACACACACACACACACACACACACACACACACACATGTTCCATACAATGGTGGACTTCTCCGAGAAGTACTTGGAAAGGTAGGCATCCTGTTCAACTCCTCCGAGCTTTCTGTGATGGACAGATTGAGGATGAACAAGAAGGGGAGGGAGAGGAAGAAAGAGAAAGGAGCTTAGAATAGAGAATAAACTAAGGAGACGGTGTGAAGTGAGAAGTTGAGCTCGTCTCTGCTGGGATTTGGGAGAGATCCACGTGAGTCATCTGCTCGTTTATGCTTTGTGTGTGTGTGTGTGTGTGTGTGTGTGTGTGTGTGTATGTTGTTGGGAATTGATGTTGGAGATGTTGGAGATGTTCTCCGTGTTCTTGCGTCTCGTTAGCGTTTATCTGTAAATATGTCGTTTGTAGTGGAGAAAAGCAATGCGCAGTACGGTCCTGTGTTACTGACACAAGAGAGTGACATTTGAAGGCTCCAGCAGGCAGGTAAACACTCTCGACGCTCCACCGGAGAAGCACGAGGGGCCTCTGCGAACGCCTGATGTGTTTACTGTATACTTTTGCACGGTTTATTGAAGCCTCAATCTATTTGTTTTCTCCACTGCGTAACCCTGGATATACAATAGCAATAAAAATGGTCACTCATTCTGGTTGAACTACAAGCCTGGATTCTATAATATCCCCCCCCCCGGCATTTCATTCCCATTGGTGTAGTTTTTTTAAGCTCCATCAGTGCTGCAGAGTCTCTCCGGGCTGCTGTCACATTCTAAAATGTCTTTCCCACTGCAGGCGTCCTGGTTTTCTTGCACCAGAATAGCTCAGAGCAATGCTGCGAGAGATAATAAGGGCCTGCCAGAGTGGGAACTGGAGCCTGGAGACGATTTGGATTTGGATTTGGACGGAGACGTCCCTCCTCGGAAGCCAGTCGAGGGGAAACGTTAGACGTGGGAGCGATTTCGATAAGCTGCGGTTGCAGTGAATAAGCGTGTTTAATGTTTACGTGTGTTTCTGGCTGATAGTGAGCGAGCACTTTTTTTTTGTCTAGGAGTTCCAGTGATGTGCGAGCAGGTTTAGCATGTGCAACTGGAATTTGATCCATATTATTTTTATTATTATTATTATTATTATTATTGAGATTCTTCACTTTAATGGGATGAGCACATGGCAGTCTTTATGACTGCAGCAGCAGATTCAAATCTACAGAATCCAGGTGAGATTATCGTGCTGAAGCCAGGCTGAGATTTGGGGATCATAGTTAAGGTCTTAAAGGTCATCGATGTTCTGTCTGACATTTCCTCAGCCGTGTGTTATGAAGCCGCAAACCGAAATAACTCTCGGCTATTTTGCAGCGGGTCGCATCGACACCGCATGCCTGAGAGGTGGACATATTCACACAGGGGTGTGGAATGTAGACCATCTGCAGGACTATGCTCAGGGAATGTGCAAAAAAAATTAAAATCCTACTGGCACTTGCATGCACACACACACACACACACACACACACACACACACATCCAAAAAAACTGAAAATATTGGAAAAATGTTTCACTTCTCGGAATTCCAAAAGTGATGTAGTTTAGAGCAAGGGTTCTCAAACTCCAAAAAAAAAAGACAGAATTATTTACAATATTTAAAATATAAAGTTACAGATTTATTTCACGAAGGAATGAAATAAACAGGAACGTTATTTAACCCGTACAATAATATTACGGTGACTTACTGGAGTCTGACTGTCTTACTTTTTAAATTATTTTTAACCCATTTTTATTCTATTTGTCAGAATTATTCATCAGAATAAAAACGTTAATAACTTTAAAAAAGTAGAAAATGTTTCATGGAACCAATTTTGTGAAAGATTGGCCTGGATGGTAGAGAATGCCCATAATGCACTAGTAAAGAATAGATCAGAGAGTACAGAGAGGCACAATTTCAGTGACAGGGTCGGTGCTGATTATAGAGTAATAAATGACAACGCTTTCATTTGCATATTTGAATAATTAACGAGAGTGATAGTTCAGTTGAGACAAGAACATTTTAACCAGCCATCAAGAAGGATTTGATTAGTAATAAACTGCAGTAAAGAAAGAAAGAAGATGCAGAAGAAATGAAGAAATTTTTAAAGAAATTTAAAAAAAGGAGAGAAAGTAGGGAAATAAAAATGTGCAAATCAATAAACAAATAAAATGAGAGGGAGAGAAAAAGGTAAGGAAATAAAAGGAAAAGGGTTTATAAAAGGTTTATATAAAAGAAAAAAGAGAACAAATAAAATAAAATGAAAGAAACTGAAAAATATGAAAAAAATACTAGAAAAAAAGAGAAAAGATATGCATGTGCAAATAATAATAATAAAAAATCCTAAATGAGCAGGAGAGGAAAAAAAAGGGGGAAAATGCAATATACGAATATAAAAAGTGAAAAACAGGAAATAATTGAAATAAAAAAGGAAAAAGGAAAGAAAGGGGATATTATAAAAACAAATTATGCATATCAACAAATAAAAAAAAATATTTTAGAAAAAAACAAAAAGAAAGAAAGAAAGGAAAATAAAGAAATAAAAATAGAAAAATGCAGAAGAACATTTTAGTTAAAAGTACACTACTAAATGAGAGGGAAAAAGAGAAAAGATATGCATATGTGCAGATAAAAGATTTTACAAAATGTGAAGGATAGGAAAACGGAAGAAAAGCAAAAAATTAATAAAAGTAAAACCGAAAGACAGTAATATTTTTCATTAAAAATCAAACTAAAAAGAAAAGAGAAAGAGAAAATATATTATGCTGCATGCAGAGATTTAAAAAAAAAAAAAAAAAATCCAAAGCAAGAGGAAGAGAAACAAGGCAAGGAAATAAAAGTTAGACAAAAAAAAAAAAAAAAAGAAGAAAAAAAGAAAAAAATGACATTTTAAATTGAATATTAAAAAGTATATAAGGAGAGAAAAGAGGAAAAAACACATTTGCAAATCAACACATTGTAGAGAAAATAAATAGATTAATTAATTAACAAACAATTAAAAAATATAAACTTAAAAAGGAGAGCAAAGAGAAAAAAAAATGACACGTGTGCATGTGTGCAAATCAACAAATAAAAAATAAAACACAATTTGACAGCAAAACAGAAAAAAATTAATAAAAAATAGTCATAGAGCCTCTCCACGTCTGACCTTCACCATGACCCTGACTTCCAAACTGGCATTTTTTTTTTTTATAATATTATACTAACAGCAGTTAAATGTATGTGTTTTCTTTATACTATAATAAAGTAAATGTTTGGACGTCTGCACATTTGATACGACTGTGACGTCATTAGAAGGCTGTATGTCACGTGTAGTGAGCACTACCGAACACTAGGTGGCAGTGTTGAGTTGAATATGTGTCTTATTTTCCCTGATGTGTTTTCTTTACATCCTACCGCTTCACTGAGGCCTATTTCCTTCGACTTCTCCAAAGCAGGAAAGCATCCCAACTGCTCTCAGATCAGTTTTCGTAGTATGTTTATCTGTGACATTTCTCCTCTGATGCAACTCTTTTGTCCCCCCCCCCAATCTTCAGCCTCTTCTCAACTCTCGCTTGCTGTATTGAAACCAGATCAAGCCCATAAATTGTTCCATTAAACTCGCAACTCTTTTCCAAAGACCGTAAACTATTTAACAGAGGCTCTCAACTCCCACAATGCCTCAAACCTCGCTTTCTCCAGATTTCCCACTGGAAGTGAAAAAACAAGGCCGTCAAACACGTCCCGATCGTCTGTTTCTGCTTTACGCTGTCTAAAAAGAGGCTCTTTTTTTAAATTTTTTATTTGGTAGACCTCTTCAGGTTTCCAATTTAACCCCCCCCCAAGCAGCTTTCTCTCTTCTCTTTTCGCTGGATTCAGTTTCAGTCTCGAAATCTTAAATACGGACTAGTTTTTCGCCGTAAACTGTATTTACAGTCTTAATGCTGGTCAGAACAATCCGGAACAGCTTCTCCGTGTGAGCGCTCAGAGAGGAACGCAGCCCTTTAACTACTTGACCATTTTTCACCGCTCTTATCTTATCAGAATGGATTTGAGTGATTAGCAGGGATCGGGTGCGTCATCGTAATAAAACATGTTTATGTATAAATGGCATTAAAGTCTTTGTCAACATCATGAGATAATGGTGTAGAAGGGTGTAGTTTCCGATGACATCTCGTACGAACCTTCCAGATTCGACTGAGGAAGTGTACTGGAAAAGCAAAGCGCTGTCTGATAAACGTCCCGAATGATTCCATGTCCTGTTTATTCTTAAATGCAAAGATTTGGGTGTTTGATGAACCAGTTTGAGTGGTGGAACAACGTCTGAGAGAAATGACATTTCTTTTTTGGAGCGGTTTTCTTTGGGAGATACAGAGAGCTGTTAATGAGTGGAAAATTGGAAGAGAATCGACTTGGAACGCAACATTAGCAATTCATTTTCATTGAGCCACGTTGGCATCAGAGTCGATTTAGTTGGCATGGTGGTGCAGTGGGTAGCATTGTTGCCTCACAGCGCCTTGATTCCCAGGTTAGCTCAGGTTCAAAAATGCTCATGTTGGTTTCCTCTCAAGACCATGTTGGAAGGTGGATTGGTGAATCAATCCAGGATGTGTTCCTGCATCACGAACTCAGTGTTCCAGGGATAGGCTCTCACATCCACTGAGACCCAGTGATCATGGTTTCCAAGGTGTTTCCAATGGTGTTGCCAAGGATGGGGTACTAGGAATGAAATCCAAGCATACATCAATGTTTAAGAGACCAAAACAGAGAGAGACAATTCTGGGACTTGGACCCTACTAGTCCAGAACCTCAACTGTTAAGCAACCACTACTCCAGCTTTAGGACTGTATCTCACCAAAGTGCCCATGATGGTGGGTTTGATCATTTATTCATGAGCGATTCTCTCGGGCCCTACCTGTTTCCGGCTGAAAGAGCGAAGTGCCTCTCAGCAGTCCTTACACACACATCATCACAGCTGACCTTCCTCCTTCTTCCTATTGACAAAGATAAGAGCAGTAGCTTCAGTCCTGAATGGCCTTGATTTGAAACACAAAAGCAGCTTGGTGGAAAAGCAAAAAAGCGAAGTTGCATCGTTATCATGTGCACTATTCATGCGGTAATGGAATGTTTGAACGTGGAGTGACCTAGAATAAATATGCGGTGGGTTAAAGAGGAAGTCTGCGAAGCCACATCTTTTGGAAGTGGTTTAAGTTGTGTCTTTACTCCTGCTGAAAAAATGCCCGGTGTTGTATTTTAAGGTGATTGTTCATCATTTAGTCAGTTGGGTTTGAGGGTTTTTTTCATAAGTAGGAGGCGGGGGACATTGTTTCCAGATTTGAGCCCACCATTGAATGATGTCATAAATTGTTACAGACTTCCTGTTTCCTGTGAGAGCTCACCTCCTGGTTCTTTTACTGAAGCCTAACTAGATTCAAAGAGACAGCTAATGGTTAACCAGTGGTGGCCCCAAAAACATGGCCTTAATGATTTCCTTTAAAAAAACCCAAAAAAACAACACAGATGTTATGAGTCTGAATGTGCGCTGATAAAAAAAAGAAAAAAAAAAAAAAGAAAAAGAAAAGTGGCTCATTCCTCCTGTTAGGCCTCACCGAATTCCACATGATAATAAGTACAGAAACCATTATAGAAAAGAGGCATGACGAGGGCAGGACAGATGGACCGATTTAGGAACTGTGTCTAGGGAGGTCCAAAAACAGAATGGTCTCCCAACGTGGTGCTGATGAGAGTGGAGGCCTCGCTAATCCACTGTGGAAATCAAACGGCAGGAAATAGGTGTTACGGAAGGTCGGGCATTCCACGAGGACACGAGCGAGGTCGGAGTGTGTGAGGACGAGTGCTCGGGGATGGGAGGAGGACGTGTCACGAGGCCGAAAGTTTGGCTAGATGGAGAGGGGTACAGCTGTATGCTGTTAGCTCCCTCAAGGGCTCTGACCCTGAGGTCACGAGCCCAGGGGCATTACGGAGAAACCTAGAGAGAGGTGTGGAGGTAGAGAGCCTCATCCCTCTGTCAGCACGTCACTCTGTCAGTCAGGAAGGAAGAAGAGGAGAGAGAGGACGAAGGACAGGAGTGAGAGAGAGAGAGAGACAGACAGTGTCTCTCTTCCAACTCTCAACACCTTGCTGGAATCTTATCGCTCCTTTGAGCTCGACTGTGGAGAAAATGTACGCTCGATACGGATTTTTGTTTTTCACGATTTAGGGTTTTTAGGGTCAAGTCATGTGGAGTTGGTGTTGGAGATCTTTTGATGTTTTCCATGATGTCTGGATCTACGATTCATCTCTGACCTACTGCTTGTGTGTGTGTGTCCATACAGGGCCAAAGACATGAAGAACCGCTTGGCGTTCCTGAGGAGAAGGAATGAATCTCCTGGAAGCACTCCGGCCGGCAAGCTGGACAAAACTATGAAGTCAGTCAAGTATGTGTTACGTGTTGGTGTGTGCATGCTTGTGTGTGGGTGTGTGTGTGTGTGTGTGTGTTGACGCATATGGGTGTGCACATGGCCTGAGAGAAGAAGTGGTGTGAAGTGGAAAAAAGGAAGTTTTCTATTTGTGTCATCACATTATCATGTGGTGCGGCTGTCATGTTTAGTGTGTATATCTTTCCATGAATGAATGACCTTATTTGGTCCATGGTAACTTTTATGCTTGTAACATTCGTTGTTTCAAAACCAGAAACAACAAATCTTACCATGTGGGTGCCAAAACATTTACTTTGTGCTAATAGAACATAAGGAATTGTTGTTATATCTTGGTTTGGAGCTGCACTGGAGAGAATAATCAGATAAAAAAATATATGTTCAGTGCATACGAAGTAACACCCAGCTGGTTGAACATATGCACGGGTGTAATTTCTTTAGCATGACTAACGCCTGCTTAATCGCCCGTGGACGCGGCATACACAATGCCACCCTATCGTGCAGAAAGACCGACTTGCTCCTAAAGTCAATAAGGCAGCAGATGTTGTAGAGCTGTTAATTGTAGTCACACAATGAAAAGGAGCTTTGGAAAGGGAGAGGCTGGAGGCGGAGCTATAGTACCGTCCTACTGGCTGGCTCTAGCTCCACCTCTACCCCTCCCTTCTGAGGTTAGTCATAAAGGAAGTTCTCCACCAGAGGCATTCAGAGAGACTTGTATACACAAAAACACACACACACCGGGCTGGAGAGGAGCATAGGGCTTCGGATGGGTCACACAATGAGAAACCTGACAGAAATGGGCTTGCTCAAGAACCGTTCTGCTTTCATCTGCAGGCCCACGCCGGAGGAGGCGCTCAAGTGGGGAGAATCCCTCGACAAGCTGCTTGTCCATAAATGTAAGTCAGGATTTATTCTTTTAAAAAAATTAAATAAATAATGTATGGAATTCCAGGTTTGTATTAAGCTTACGGATCGAGTGCTTTCGTCTGGCCCGGAACCGGGAATGACTTGTGTGCAATGAACTCCATATGAATTGAGCCATGCATCAGCAGGGAGGAAATAGCAGCACGGAGGGATTAGTGTGCTCTAAAGGGATTAGCGTGCTTGTTCTATTTATATCTGCTCTCCATAATCCATTATCCATAATCCATAATCCAGGCTTTGATGTTTTTAATATCATTTGTATTGATGGTAAGGAAAATTGCATGCATGCGTTCAGTATAACCAGCCAGCATGTCATGTACACGAGCCTGACATATCTGCAGTGTGCACTCTTTCAACACGTTTCCCTATCGTAAAACAAAACAAAACAAAACAAAAAAACCCCCCCCAAACATCTCCGCAGCCAGCTTATCTGCAGCGGAAAAGCGGTCTCGGTCGGCGGGGTGGCTCCTCGCTTCCTCGTATTCTTACTGACGGAACTCCTGAGTAAATTCCAAAAACCTGTCAGAAATGTCGATGCACGCTGCGAGGAAAGGAATATTTTTGTAATCGGCTTTCCGAAACGAGAACGCGCAGGGTTAGGGTTTCCGTAGACCGTTATAATGTAAGTCAAAAATAAGTAATATCAAAAAATATCCAAAAAAATCGAAAATGCGTCGAAAATATATATATATATATATAAAAAACAAGGATTTTTAAGCGTTTTAAAATGGCTTTTGAAATACTGTAGTGGTTCTTCATCCCAATCGCATGCAACAGAAGGGCAAGAGAGGAAGCTGCTAATCCGTATGGAATGACCCTTATCTCGCAGCTGAATGTGGTGTTCCTGTGGTTCTTCCTGTCTACTCATCCAATAACACCCTCGCTCTTTCTACATCAGATGGGCTGGCGGCGTTCAGAGCATTCCTGCGCACCGAGTTCAGCGAGGAGAATCTGGAATTCTGGCTGGCTTGCGAGGATTACAAGAAGATCAAGTCGCAGTCCAAGATGGCCTCAAAGGCTAAGAAGATCTTCGCCGAGTACATCGCCATTCAGTCTTGTAAAGAGGTAAGGAAGAGCTCTCGAACGCTAGGTGTACGTTAAAGCCGAGGCCGGGCAGCGGCCATGTCCGGTCAAAACACATCGCGATAGTTTTGACTGGAAACAAATAAGCGTTGAGGCCATTCGAAAGGTTTCTAAGTAAACACACATGGGCAGTGGAGTGTAAATCCTGCACGTCCCATCCCCCCCTGGTTCTCCTCCAGAAGAGGCATGAGGCAGACGATGAATGAGCGAGTCTGTGTGTATGGTTCCCACATGGAGGCCTGGAGGATGTGAGGTCATCCCTGACTAATAAATTCACATGTACCCCTGCTACACTAAGCCTCTGGTTTTAGCGCATGAGTTTGGAGCAAGCAAAAAAATAAATAAATCCAAACGAGACCAGCTATAATTGACATTAAACAGAGAATCCTGACCCGAGCTGGATTTGCGAGTAACTGTAATTCCTCTGCTTTTACCCTCTAGGTGAACCTTGACTCATACACACGAGAGCACACCAAGGAGAACCTCCAGAACGTCACACGTTCCTGTTTCGACCTGGCCCAGCGGCGGATATACGGCCTGATGGAGAAGGACTCGTATCCGCGGTTCCTGCGCTCGGAACTCTACCTGGACTTAGTGAACCAAAAGAAAGCAAGCGCCACGTCTACGGCGTCCTCGTCATAAGAGGAACCGCGGCGCAGAGAGACGCTTGACAAAACAAAAACAACAACAAACAAAAAAAATCTAACTAGCATCGTGGCCACTTTTGTTCTCATCCGCCATCCTGTCCTACGACGAGGAGAGAAGAACGAGAGGTGACGATCAGGACGGAGAGACGCCGGAAAGGAAGGAGCGGTCGTCCGAGCCGGAGGCTGAGCGAAGAGACGTGTAGGAGTGTCTGTATAACGAGCGACATCGTCTTTATCTTTTTAATTTATGGTTTGGGAGAGAGTGGGGGACGAGGATCTACTCTTCCATGGGAAGACAGTCGGGTACTGTTTTGTTTGTCGTTTCCGTGCTCTGTGCTCTCGGTACGATGCAGACGCCACTTTTTCGTCGCTCTCATTCTCAAGCCGTCATGGCCGGATCGATACAAAGTGCACACGCACAAGTCCTTCCTGTCTTTCCTTCCCTCTGTGGTCATGCACTTGTAACGAGGCATCTCCTTCGGCATCCCCCCCAAACACCCCCCCCCACATCTCCCGCCGTCCTGAAAGACGTTTTCGAGGAACGGACCAGAACACGGACTCTCATGCTTCTGCACGTGGAACGCGACCGTCCGTCCGCAGGTCTGCCAAGGTCAAAAACGTGACAGTTTCTGTAATATTCATTGTAGATCCATGTGGGGACTGGACGAGAGGATTCTCAGGACTGCACGGCACTCAACTATGAAGCTTTCAGGCTTGTTTGACCTTAATTTCACTTTTTTTTTTTGTATATATTATTATTTTTTATTAGGTTTAAGCCTGCACTCCGTAGATTCTTTTTTGTTGTTGTTGTTAATAAGAAAGATAATGCTTTTACCTGTACAGAAAGTAAGTTTGCATATTTATTTAGATCCTTGCTGGATGTCTTGTTCAGTTCATTGCACTCAGTTAAACAATACAAAAGAAAGCACCCGTCCTACCTACCTTCCCCATCCCTCCCC
>JANDJT010000167.1:16517049-16530110 GCA_024331685.1 Stegophilus panzeri
GGTGCTATTTTATGGTTCTAAAGCACTATTTATGGATCTATGGTGCTATTTTATGGTTCTAAAGCACTATTTATGGATCTATGGTAAAATTTCTGACTCTAAAGTGCTGTTTACGGATCTATTTGCGGTTCTAAAGAGCTATTTATGGTTCTAAGTATCAATATAAAAAGAGCTATTTATGGATCTATATATAGTTCCTAAGATCTACTGTATTAACAGATCTAAAGTACTATTAAAGGATGTGTAGTGCTATTTCTTTATCTAAAGTGCTTTTATACAGATATAAACTGCTGTTTCTGGATCTAAAGTCCTATTTACGGATCTATTTACGGTTCTAAAGAGCTATTTACGGATCTACAGTATCTTTAATGGATCTATAGTGCTATTTCTTCATCTAATGTGCAGATGTTTACAGATGTAAACTGCAATTTTTGGATCTAAACACTACTTCTGGATCTATTTATGACTATTACAGACCAAAGGTGCTATTTGTCGATCTAAATCACTATTCCTGATTCTATTTACAGAGCAAAAGTGCTATTTTATGGTTCTGAAGAGCTATTTGCAGATATATTGTGCTAGTAAAGTTCTACAGTATTTAAGGATCTAAAATACTATCAATTAATCTAAAGCACTATTTATAGACCTAGTGAGCTATTTACAGATCGGAATGCTATTTGTGGTTTTGGTTTTCGAAGCAGATTTGAGAAGACAGTGTTCTGATTAGTCATCCGATTCATCCTCATGCCACGTCAGAGATTTGGATCGCCGGCTGATGGAACAAAATGTAACAGCTCACAACTTTATATACTGTCAGAACGTTTTGCTTCTTTGGTTTAACTTGTGTCTCTTGTTTAGTTTGTATTGATATCGCAAATTGCTCTAAAGTTAAACAATTCCAGTTTAAAATGGCTTAAAGGGTTAATAACGCTCCTGTGACGGAACATTAGTTGCGGTTTGAAAACCGAATTAAACTGGTTCTATATCAGTGTCCTATAATGCGATCTGCAACGTTCTTGACATGCCAGTGTCGCTAATCACATAGTTTTGAGCAGAACGTTTACATTCTTTGGCTGGTTCATGTGGTTAAACTGGAAAGAATGTACTTCACAGTTTTACGCTTTTGCTAACATGCTACTAATGAAGATGCGGTAAGGAACGATATACAGATATAAACAGCACGAACAGACAATTACCTGATTCATTAAAGGCTTTGTATAGAACCATGTGACATACTATATGTTTCGCTTTCAGAAATGGTTCCAAGTTGAAGTATTAGAACGCAAAACCCTTTAAACCTTCAAAGAACCCTTGAGGAACCAGTTTTTTTCCTGGAGTGTATAGATATACACTTATAGAGTTACTTAGTTCTTAAACTTTTTTTTATGTAGAACCCTACAACAGTGGGCTTCCCTTTCACATAGGCTTCTAACCCTAAAGAGTTCTTCAGTTGACAATTGTTTAAAAAAAAATAACAACGGGTTTCCTGTTCAAATTTCCAAGCAGAAGGCAAAGAACCTCTCTATCAGTTCTTAAAGTTTTTATGTAGAACCTTACAGCAGCTGGTTTCCTTTTTAGAAAGCAAAGACAGGGGTCTAAGTGGAGCCATGTTTGCATGTTTCGTCCAGCTAAACTGGAGCAAAAAGTTCTTAATCATCCAAAGAACCCTTGAGGAACTCTTTGAGAGTGCACAGTTATTTACCGAGTTTCCAGATATATTCTTAGACACAAAAGTTAAATCTAGAACCCTAAAGAGTTTTCTTAGTTCTTAAGGTTTTTCGATAGAACCTTACAACAAGGGGTTCCCTTTTCAGAGAAGGTTCCAAGTAGAAGTCAAAGCATCTTAATTATCTAGAGAACTCTTAGGAAACCCTTAACCTTTGGCATTTCAAAACCACCTATTTATTTATTTATTTATTTATTTATTTATTTTACTTACGACGGCCATCTTTGCGTCATGGCACACACGGTTATACAGCTGTTTACGTAAACATCAGTATCTCGGCTCAGGATGGTCCTAGCTCCTCGGAACAAAAATCTCTAGAGCACATTACAAGGTACATGTACATATATAAACATTTAGCATGTTCTTGTTCCTTAGACTTAGAACTTAAGTCCAAATGTAATGCTCAAGATTCCTCACAGGTCCACTTTTACGAACAGTTTATAACGGGAAAGGTTTGAGTCTCCGTCTTAACGTATCTAGGTAAGTTTAGTGTGCGTGCAGAACATTTCAGGTTTGAGACTTCTCTGTTTTTTGTTTTTTTTTTATTCTGGCGAGAAAGTGCAATTTTTTAAAAAATTCCCGCACTTTTGGGTTGAATATCTTTGGTGGGGGAATGGATACGTACCTGAAATTTTCACAGAAATAAGCCCTCTATAGTAGCATTCTACTGTAAAAATCTTGAGTTTGAGATTCCACTGGTTACAGATAAAAAATATTTTTAAAACCTGCCGGTTTTGCAATGACAATACATAGAGGTAATTACAATTTTTTTTTTTTATTGGACCACGTTGGATCGATTGACCCTTAAAAGTTGTATGTAAAACCCTACAATAACCCGGGTCTAAGCGGAACCTTGTTTGTATGTATTGTGCGACTAAGCTGGAGTTAATATTTGCAGGTTACAGTGTTTCTCCGTCACACTAACGTTCAGCTAGCGAGGGTATTGTATGGAACGATATAAAGAGGAACCTGAAACACTACATTCCTAAATGCACTCATTATTTAAAGATTAGGAACCCATGATGTTCCGTGTGATGTTGTGAGTCAGACGTCACTGAGGCGTTTTGGCCCACGGGCTCAAAATGTCAGAGTGTGATGTCAGCAGTCATGTGATGTCTTTTATTTTCTATTCATAAAACTGGATGGTTGGGTTTGTGGTTAATTAAGTCTGTTCTGTTTTTAATCCCGGTCTTGTAGGTCAACACACACACACACACACACACACACACACACACACACACACACAGTGATTTCATTTCATGTACAAGATTAATTTATTTTCACTTATGATTCTCTACACATGATTCATTTATTCTCATTTGATTCTTTGCACATGATTCATTTATTTTCAGATGCGACACCTTACATATGATTCATTTACTTTCACATATGATTCTTTACTCATGATATATTTATTCTCACTTGTGATTCTTACACGTTTCATTTATTTTCACGTGATTTTTTTTATACGATTCGTTTAATTTTTATATACAATTCTTTACTCATGATTCATTTATTCTCACATGTGATTCTTACACACGATTCATTTACTCTCACATCTGATTCTTTGCACAAGATTCATTTATTTTCATATGTGACTCCTTACATATAATTCATTTACTTTCGCGCGATTCTTTACTCAGGATTCATTTATGCTCACATGTGATTCTTTACTCAGGATTCATTTATGCTCACATGTGATTCTTTACTCAGGATTCATTTATTCTCACATGCGATTCTTACACACGATTCATTTATTCTCATATGTGATTCTTTGAACATTCATGGTTCATTAATTTTTTTTAAATATGACTCCTTACATATGATTCATTTACTTTCACATGTGATTCCTTACTCATGACTCACTTCCATTCACACGAAAACTTTACACGATTCATTTTTCACCAAGTGTTTTTCACACACGATTCATTTACTTACATGCTTTTGCATATTACATGTTATTCACATGACATATTTGCCTTCACATATGCAATTTCAAACCTTTTTTTCAACCTATTACTCCCATAATCCCACTGTGAATGGAAACACCGTTGCCTTAAAGGTAGGGCGAGTCTATATTTACAGGGCTTTACCTCTTCACACCAATTATGTGTTCAGTTGTGGCTTTGAAAAGGTTAGCAGCGTTCCACGGATTGCTCGCTTTCGTTCCTGACTACCTTGTCTTGGTGGATGAATCGTGAGTGTATTTTTGGGTCGAGGCGTGTGGATTAAAATGCAGGGTCCTTGTAAAAAAAAAAAAAAAAAAAAAAAAGAAAAAAGAAAAAAAAAAAGGAATTCAAAAACACGAGCTACGACTTCAATAATAAATGCTGTTGAATCTTAGCCCAAAATACACACTGATCAACAGCAATAACAATCAATCACTGATCAATCCCTGTGTGATTACATCATGAGTCACTTTCCATAAAGAGCACATCTTTTATTCCTCTCCTGTGTGTATTTTTATTATTATTATTTTTCTTCTCTCATGCTCTGAGCGTTCACGTGTACTGTCGTTGAAAACCACAGCTGTGTCCCTGTTTCACCGTTTTCTCTTTTTGTTCAGTGTCTTTCAGAAATAAAACTTTGAGAAGTGGCACCTCTGAGTCAGCCTTAAAGGCTCAGGAACGGTGGCACAAACATTAAGCCCCTTTATGCGCCACAGTGATTCGGAGATGCCTCTCCTATCCGAGCCAGGAGCACGCTTCAGGCACAACCACCTCCTCACTTCTTTTCAGTAAAGCATGCGTGAAACATGAGTATACGGCCAAAAGCAGTCCTTTCTTTTTCCCCAGGTGTTTGAATGAATCTTTTAAGTCTTTAAAAAAAAAAAACAACAACAACAAAAAAAACAACAACAAAAACAAACGCTAATTAAAAAAATAAAAATAAATCATGACTACGACTGACAAATATTTCCAAAGCAAGATCACGAGATGCAATGTGAATGAATATTGAAACCAGGCAATAAATAATACAGACGTGTATTATTACAGATAATTGCTGACGCACGAGAAGCACATCAGCGCAGATTTTTCATTTCCTACACACTAACCGAAGTGCCAAGAAGAAAATCCCAGCAGGCACAGACAAAAAGCAGAATTTCCCCACTAAATCGAATATTATTATTTAATAATAATCAGCTCCTTCGTTTTTTGTTTTTTTTTAACCGAACAAAGACACCACAATCCTGCTGTCATGGTTACGCTGAAATCGACACATGATTATGGCTTTGTCCGAAACGACGTGCTGTGATTGTACTGTACGTACTGCATCCGATTCAGTACCTACTGCTCGGCCGGTGATACAGTACATACTGATCGGTATATGTGTGTAGTATGAATACAATCTGGACGTACTACTGTACGTCCGTCATGTTGGTGTTGTCATGTGACCTACAATTTCAAAAGAGCCGACACGCTGCCTTCCAGCATTTTTGATTCTGACAGCTCTTCCGCACCAGTCCCGTTGCCTTATGGGATAGTGCGGTATCCATTGGTTCCCTACTGCGGAATCTTGCCGGACGCAGTAGATCATCCGGGTGTTTCTCACGTATTGTTTTATGATTATGAATATGTTGTGAATATGTTATGCTCTATAGTCCATGTATGTCATTCTGCCTCGAAATTGAAATTTTTGGTTTAAATGAAAAGGGATATTTTTGGAGAAAAGAAAACACTACATTCCAGCGTAAGAACCTTATCCCATCTGTGAAACATGGTGGAGGTAGTATCATGGTTTGGACCTGTTTTGCTGCATCTGGGCCAGCATGACTTGCCGTCATTGATGGAACAATGAATTCTGAATTATACCAATGAATTCTAAAGGAAAATTCAATTCAATTTTATTTGTATAGCACTTTTAACAATGGACATTGTCCCAAAGAAGCTTTACAGACATATATACATTGAGAATATACATTTTAAATTGATGAATTTGTCCCTAATGAGCAGCCAGAGGCGACGGTGGTGAGTAAAAACCCCCTGAGATGATATAGGGAAGAAACCTTGAGAGGAACCAGACTCAGAAGGGAACCCATCGTCATCTGGGTGACACTGGATAGAGCGATTATAAATAAGTCCCTTCTATAAATGTGCTAATACTACATGTTCAAATAGTGCAGTTGTGTAATCAGGAAAATTCATGACAGTTTTTACATGAAGTCTGTTTTGTTGAACTTCTCCACTGTTCACTGATGGAGACTTCAATCATAGCTGAGGCTATCATAGCATAACTGTTCACATGAATTGAGGTCCAAAGCCATCGTTATGGTTTTTAAGTGGTACCATCCTTAACAATAACAGTGACCTCCACGCTGCACCACTTGGAACCATCCTCAGCAGCAGCATGTATCTTCCAACTGATGAGAACTCCAACCAGAAGTAGGGCATCGGGATGGATCAGGCAGGTCCAGAGAGCAGAAGGGGTCAGGATCGCTGGTATCTCAGGAGTATCATGTGCAGCTTGACAGAAAGAGAGAGGGAAAACGTCAGGACATCTGTCCAGGAACTGAATCTCAAGAGAAAGTGGGACATGCAGGAAGACAATGTCCTTCAGCAAACAAGCTGTTCTATCAAAGAACGGTTAAAGAAAAAATAACGGCCAAGTCAATATCTGGACCTTAATCCAACAGAAATGTTGGGGAAGCACCTGAAGCAAGCAGTTCATGTGAGGAAACAGACCAACATCCCAGAGTTGAAGCTGTTCTGGACTGAGGAACGGGCTAAAATTACTCCAAGCCGATGTGCAGGACTGATCAACAGTTACCCCAAACATATAAGGGGGTCACACCAGATACTGAAAACAAAGGTTCACATACTTTTACCCCTCACAGATGTGTAATATTGGATCATTTTCCTCAATAAATAAATGGCCAAGCATAATATTTTTTTGTATAATCTCATTTATATAACTAGGTTCTCTTTATCTACTTTCAGGACTTGTGTGAAAATGTGATGAAGTTTTAGGTCATATTTATGCAGATATAGACAATTCTAACGGGTTCACAAACTTTCAAGCACCACTGTACTTGTAATGGATTTATTAGATTGAGTGATGGTGTGTAATGATAATATTTAAAGGTGTGATTTAAAGGTGGAAAGAGGAGGTGAAAAATAGAGCTATGCTAAACAATGGATTTACAGAAGTTCCGCTTTTCTGTTGAACTCGTATCTGTTATAAAGCACGGCACGTTTCTGAGAAACACATGTGGCCCTTCACCCCCAGCGAGAGACAAACCTCCGTGTAGAAAGAGAAATATTTAGCCACGGAGGTCCAGCGAGATATAAATCTTCAGTCTGTTGTATAAAGTTTATGTTCCTGCACTAAGCGTGTGGTAAGAAATGATGCTTTTGGATGAAAATGTCCACGAGCGGTTCCTCAAAACACCAAAAAAAAAAAAAAAAACGAGGTTACATTTCATTTTGGCTTGCTGTGATTACTCTGAAACACATTTCCTCTGAGAAATCATTTTGCAATAGGATTATAAATAAAACATGGCCGAGGTGAGTACACCGCTGATCAGGCAAAGAAAAGCGAGAAAAAGATTGTTCTAAACAAGAAAATTTATTTGTAATTTGTAAAAAAAAAAAAAAAAAAAAAAGTACCGAAAGTACCAAAGTGCAATTATGTAAGTCTTATTCTCTCTTATCTCCTTTTGCTTCTTTCAAGTAGTCCTTACAGAGTTTAATCACATTTTTTAAACAGTTTTAATGTTATAGTTGATTGGTGTATGTTGAGAGCAGCAAATAACAGAAATAAATAAATAAATCTTCTATTTTCTGGTGGTTTGACTCTTGTCATGGATTTTTTTTTTTTTTTCCAATAACCATCTATAAAAAGACTCGAAATATTTGCTCAACAACCTCAGCGCTAAAATATGGACCTCCAGGAGTTGGAGAACTGACAGCTACAAGTAAAAGTGACATTAAAGATGCTTGTTGAAAATGGGACCGGGAAAATGAAACCCAAATCAAACACCATTGCAACCCTGTGAGTTTTTTATTGATCCTTGTGAGTTTTTTAATGTCCTGTCTTCACCTTTTAAAAGCTGCCATGTTATATATTGCGCTAAGAACGAGTGACTTATTCTTCTCTGATTGGAAAAGTCAGCAGTAAGACAATTACAGGGTTGTCTGGGGTTCCAATATGTTTATATTTAGCACCCTAATATTTCTTTATTGGAAACTTGGGGGGAAAAATGTGGCCTGAATATCTCTCAGTCGAAGCCGTGATTGAACTAGCATCTGTCGTTGTTTTTTCAGGCCAAGATTTAGAGATGGAGAGCAGTCATTATCTGATCTCCCATGAGTGCAAGTTTTTGGCAGGAGAAAAGCCAAAGTTTCCCCGCAGAGGAAGCGCTGGTGTGAGGGGCGGAGCTACAGGAGGAACGCTTCATGTTTCTGAGTCACGCTGCGTTTAGAGGCGCTTCAGTGTGGGAATGCTGAGTCTCGGGTTGCTCTTGGCGGTGGTATCACTTGTGGCTTGGGGATTTTTGGTTTTGTTTTGTTTTTGTTTTTATAATAAGGTTTGCCAAAAAATGTCAGAAATTTGCAGCACCGTTTTTTTTTTTTTTATTCACCCAATTTTATTATGATCTAGAGTGTGTGGGGAGTTCTTGGATAAAAATAATTATACCACATAGACTATGTTTGTACATTTCAGTATCCATCCATCCATCCATCCATCCATCCATCCATTTTCCATACTACTTATCCTACACAGGGTCACGGGGAAACCTAGAGCCAATCCCAGGGACAGGGTGCCAACCCACTGCAGGGCACAATCACACACTATGGACAATTTGGAAATCAGCCAATCAGCCTACAACGCATGCTTTTGGACTGGGGGAGGAAACTGGAGTACCCAGAGGAAACCGCCAAAGCACAGGGAGAACATGCAACCTTCATGCACTCTGGATGGAGGTGGGATTTATACCCCCAAGCCCAGAGATGTAAGGCAAACGTGCTAACCACTAAGCCCCCATGCCCCCTAAATTTCAGTATAAGATCCTATTTGTAATGATATATGTCCAGCATATTTATGATTTTGACAAAATATCTGTCCAGTACGGAATAACAAGTGGAGTTGCACTTTGTTTCCCTATTACAGCACGCCTTGAAGTGTTTTATTCCAACACTAACCATTTTTATTGTACTTTTTATCCATTTGTAGTTACATATAATATCGTTGAACGTTCAACAAAACAAGTATACATATATATATATATCTACCTCCTTACAGAAAACTTCACCATATCAACAATTCCACTTTCTCAGTCCCCGAGAGTGAGCTGTTACTATAGAAACGTATTACAACGAGCGCATTAAAATAAACAACCGAGACAGTTATAATAAAAATACGTTACAAGGCAGGGACTTTAAATAAGTTATGACATGACTAATGAGTGCTGAATCACTTGTTTATGCATATTGAAGTTGCTAGGAAACATCCTTCTCTTCTTTCATCATAGTGCCTCATTGTAATTTCTTTGTTTCTCGCGCGGTTAAAACAAATGCGTCCAAACAACGTTATTCGTTTGGATTTAAAGGTCAGCGCTGAAACAGTTCTCTCCTTTTCTATAACTGTAACTAGATTAGCGTCGGTTGGTTCCACTCAATCTCTCCGAACTGCCACAAAGCCTCTCCATGAGAAACATGTGTATTTAATCGTGCATAGATTTATCCGCAAATTGACGCGACCTGGATGATAGAGCACTGTTTCTCTGAGTGCCCTTCTCCTCGCTCTGCGTTGTGTTTTGCTCATATTTTGTATCCATAGAGACAGCAATGTGCTTGACAGGGATATGCAATGTCGGTTCAGTTTAACGTTCTTCCATGACGCCCTCCTCCTCCTCCTCTTGTTCATGTACATAGAACCGGTTTATTTTTGCTGCAGATGTGAGTGAGAGAATTGTGAAAAGAAAGGACTGGGGAATTTATAGCAAGTCAGGACATGTCCTATATTATGTGCAACCTAGTTTCACTAAGGTGGCGCGTAAACACTCGGCTGCGGCTCACAAACACAGGTACTAGGTCTGTGATTTCTAGAAACAAAATAAACCTGGGATCTTTTACTAGACTCTTTATTCACGCTGTAATTTACAGTCCAAAATGCATGATGTCACTGACGTGCGAAAACACTACGCATCACAAATGACAATACCGTGGACGTTGTTTATGTCTCGTTTACGGTTATATTTGGTTTGATGGTTTTACCATACGCTACTGATGACCAGTAATCTTTCTCCAAATAACTGTTTACCTTCTTCACCTTGTTCGAGTCCAAATAAGGGACTGCTTGTTCATTGTTCAGACGTGCCTGTAAAGTATTATTCAAAATAATAAAACAATACAGCTTTCTCACCTTGACATCAATAGACTTTTAAATGAAATATAAAACACACAGTTGCATAAGTATGAACGGGAAAACCCTGTCTTTAAACATTTCTTTACTGTGTGTGTATATATATATATATATATATATATTCCATGCATGTACACATATACAAGATGGCTGCCACGAGTATCCTGTAGTTGGTTGGAACATCTCTTGTACACATCCTTAGCAATTAATACGACGTTTCGTCCTGGTGCAAGACCAAAGTAAAAGTGAGAGCGTTGTCATATGATGTGAATTACTGTATAACAATAATCACAACAATGGCCTAATTAATGGTCGACGTCAGTGACGCTGCCATTGTTCCTGCTGTCTTAGCAAGGTAAACAATTAAGCAACAGCATCAACTGTCGCCATGGTCACTGCTGACATACAAAATCGGAGAAGTCGTCAAAGAAGTTATTCCACTGCCGACCAGGGATGTTTCAGCTCTATCCTGCCCCCTAGTGGATATCGATTGTAGTCCTCCAGAAGCACATAAGGTTCGCAGACGACGATGTTTTCTGGGTGGGAGGGGTGCACTCTCTCAGCCCCTGTCAATCACAGAAACACTAGCCAATCGTGAGCAAATTAGGGAGAGAAATGGGGCGTTTCTAGTGTTAAGTGACATCAAGTGCTCCGATTGCTAGTTCAGGGACAAATGTGAGAAAAGCTTTTGAGGACGTGCCTCGTTAGCAAAAGAACTGAAGGACATTTAAGTCATGTTGAATTGGAAGTACTTCATTGGCAATATTCCAATGTTGCAACCTTATTAAAAATGCGAAATACAGCAAGTATTTTTTGGACGTCCCACTTTAACTGTGTTTGATTTTCTGCCTCCGTATGAAGGCAAACAACCTCCTGATCATTTTTATTATTAAGATTAACTGATAAATCTAGTCTACATAGATAGCAAGCTAGGCTAGTTAGTTAGCTGATATTAGCTAGGATTGGTGTGAGACACTTTTTTTCATATGAGCACAAAAAAAAGAGCCCTGACCAGCATTTTTATGAAAACAAAAACAAACAAAACAAATAAATAAATCTCTTAGGGTGAAAAGCTAGTTCTATTGGAGATCCATGAATGCTGTTATAATAAACTCCACTCTTCTGGGAAGTCTTTCCACTACATTTTGGAGCGTGGCCGTGGGGATTTGGGTTCATTCAGACACAAGAGCATTAGTGAGGTCAAGTACTGATGTTCGGTGATGAGGCCTGGGGTGCAGTCGACGTTCCAGTTCATCCCAAAGGTGTTCAGTGGGGTTGAGGTCAGGGCTCTGTGCAGGTCACTCGAGTTCGTCCACTCCAACACTATCTTCAAGCCATGTCTTCATGGAGCTGGCTTTGTGCACAGGGGCATTGTCATGCTGGAACAAGTTTGTGCCTCTTAGTTCCAGTGTAAGGAAATTGTAATGCTACAGCATACAAAGACATTCTATACAATTATGTACTTTCAAATTTGGAAACGAACCACATATGGGTATGATGGTCAGGTGTCCATAAATATTTGGCCATATAGTGCATATTTACTAGATCATCTCACCACCCAATTCTGCAAATGCTAATCTTTCTCAAGAGGACCTAAATGGTTTGTTTTTTTTTTAAAACCAATTTTCAGAAACAGACCACATTTTAAAATGGTATATAATTTAAAATAATGATGTAATACATTTTCTTGACAAATACCTTGACAAATTTAGATTTTAGACTTCAAAAACTGTCCATTTTTATGTTGATAAGCAATATCATGAGCCATTAATAGAGACAGTAAGACCACAGTAGGTCAACATGTTGGGTTTAACGCCATTAAAAACAAGTTTCACGTTATTTTTGCACAAAGCAGACATACTGTACACTTCCACATACATCGTGCATCAGACAAACACACATTTTTTCACGATTAGAGCAGAATTTCCTGTTGCGTAAACTCAAGATTGGCAGAACCGTGCCCAGTGTGTCATGCCATGGTATCAGGAAATGTCTTGGTGCTTAGTCACAGATTTATTGATTCGTGTATCTAGCAGCCTCACCTTGATTTCATCAGCAAAGTGCTGAACAAAAATATGTAAACTGATACTTTTGATCTATTTGTTGTAATGTTATGGGTACAGTCGCCACTGCAGACGTGAGAGCAGTTGATTATCAGTTGAACACAAAATCAAATGATTATGAATCAGGTTTTATGTTGATTTTGGTGTATGCTCGGGTTTGATTAACCTTCTGACAGAGGCGACTTTAAAAACTTGAAATCTTTGATTTCATCAATCAAAATTGGCCACAAAACAACCCTAAGCATTATACGATCATTTACAATTTTCTACACTGTGTTTTTTTTTCCTCCTTGTATTCCGGCCACATTTTTCATGTAACGTGTTAATTATTTTAATAGGCATGTGTGTTAAAAGTTAGATTCTGGTCTTTTTGACACAAACATCTCATTCCAACTGTAGCTTTACTGACACTTGTTTTTCAGTTGATGCATTTTGTTGCTCTCACAGTCCAGACCTGGTTGCCTCTGCAAGGAGGTTTAGACTGGAGATGAATTTATCCAAAATGACTTTGTCCAAGTTAACAAATAAATGGTAGAAATGGTACAAAAAAAAATAAAAGAAAAGTACATCTACATGCACAAACCTAAGAATATGTAATATCCTCTACCAGCCTTTACATTCTCTTTAAGGGAGCCTTTATAAGATAATAATTATAATAATTATCATGGGGTGCCAATATATTTGGAATAAGCATTTTCCAAAACCTTGAAAAAAAAAAACTGTTTAAAAACAAAACAAAACAAAAAAAACAACTTTACATATGGAAATGGAAATTACTTTTTGGATTTTTATTTGAATATAATCACAGCACTGCTCACGTTATCTTCAAGAATTCTTTGATATGATGCAGAATTCATAGTTGAATCAATGAATGCAAGCTGTCCAGTCCCTGAGGCAGTGAAGCAACC